>MSJI02000772.1:0-99500 GCA_001931905.2 Cladosporium sp. IMV 00045 | reverse complement strand
GCGAGTCCTTAATAAAAAGGCGAGACGATAGTCCTATCTCTTTTATCTTGCGTTTAAACGTTCGAACGGTAAGAGGCATACCGGTAGCCTCTTCGATATAAATACGCATCTAATTATAGGTCTAACTAACGGCTTGCTAATCGCGTATCTAATCTACCTACGCGTCGAGATAAATACGTAGGCGGCCTACGTGCCTTTTTTAGTGTTCTTCTATTACGTAAACGAGGTAATATATATTCTTAGGGGCTATTACTATTAAAAATAATGGAATATAGTGTGTTTTGATATAAATAAGCCTAAATTTGGATTTTGGCACTATGGTAAAAATCAGGAAATCTGTAATTTTGGCACTTTTGTACATATGGCCGACCCTTGTGCATGTCAGCCGCGTTTCACGCTGATGAGTGGGGACGAATGCGTGAAGATCGGCCTCAGGTGTTTTTGAAGCGAGATGCTTTCTTCATCCTGACAACATTACTTGATATTTCGCGTTACCTGATGAACAGACACATACGACTATAATTCTATGAGTCCCGCCTAGATTCGGCCATTCTCATTTTCGTTGATAATGACAGGATCCCAGCGTGTTCTATCACCCTTTGCATTATGGCTGCCCCAGTGCTACCTGCATGTGCGAAGAAGTCCTTCCTAATCGCTCAAAGCTTGAATTCCTCAATGACACGCAGCCTATTTTTCAGGGCATTCTCAACAATCCGCGCACCTGCTCCCATGGATTCGAAATCGTGAGGCAAACCCGGATACACATGCAATTCCACCAGAACCCCTGCTTCGAGCAATCTGGCAGCATACTCGATGTCCTCCTGTAGAAAAAAGTCCAGATGACCAACGTCGATGTACGTCGGAGGAAGACCCTTGAGCCTCCGTGCTCGAGCAGGAGCAGCGTATTGGTGCCCAGCCACCTCGTAGTCTTTACCGGCAGCCTCCCCGAGCAATGCACCCCAGCCAGTCTTACTGTCGTCCGACCTCCACTTGGTGTACGGTTCAATGTTCGGCTGAGGCTGCAAGTTCCGATCGTCGAGCATGGGATGAATGAGCATCTGATATGCTATTGGAGGCGAGAGACCTCTATCGCGGGCCATGAGGGTGAGTCCTGCCGCAAGGCCGCCGCCAGCACTCTCTCCCTGCACCATGATACGATTGCAATCGACACCTAGCTCGCCAGCGTTCGCATAGAGCCACTCAAGCCCCGCGTAGCAATCGTTGACTGGCACAGGGTGTGGATGCTCGGGAGCAAGTCGATATTCGATTGAGAATATCGGCAAGCAGTAGCTCCTTGCTCTAGCTACGATCGCAGGAGTGAACGACGCGACACTGCCAAGGATCATTCCACCGCCATGCACATGATACAGTGCTGGCGAGGATCTGGTGGGCGCGCCATTCGAACGGAATTCTTTGAGCTCGATGACTGCCCCATCCTCAGTGCAGATCTTATGACTGCGTTGCACAACGTCGGTCGCTGGTGGTGTCATAGAGAGCAATCTTTGGATGCGGAGGTCGTATCGCTCACGCCGCCCAACGATATCGCCAACCGGAAGCCCTGGCATAATCGCGCTTATCTCACCGAGGCCAGCGACAATCGTTGCGTACTCGCGGTCGAGTTTGAATGCATGCAATTGGGCCATCTTCGCGAGATGATAGGATTACGATGGCATATGGTTGCGACTGAGATCTCGAGAGGATGTTGAGAACGATTTATCAAGCTCAGAATCAACGGGTCTGCATCTGATGAAGTCTCAACAAAGACAAAAAAGAGGATAAGAGATTGGGCATTTGTCAAACATCTAACGATTGCACGCCCAATCTGACATCGAGTCAACATCATACGGACATTTGTCTAAGGCCACATTATGGGCAGGGCATATCCCGATCCGATTGGTGGAATGTCAATTCCGCGCAGTCCTAGATCAAGGCTAAAAGAGATCAAGTAATCAATGAGCGATACATGCTTCCCGCAGCCTGAGCCAACGACAAACTGTTGTCAAGGGACTTCGGACAGTAGAAAGTCTTGACTCTTCTGCCAATAGGTACTATCTATCGCGCATAGTGAGAAAAGCAGGGGTGACAGAACTGAACTTCGACAAAAAAAAAAAAAGAAAAAAAAAAAAAAAAAAAACAGTTGCGTTGAACACGAATGAAGCTCATGGAGTTGCTCATTATATGCATACCTAAGATCTAACCTCCTGAACATGCTCTACGTGCGACTTGTCGGAAGCCTTCGCAGCATCGGCGTGGTATGGGTCGTCAATGCCCATAAGATCGCCACCCTTGTCTACGTGATTGACACCGCCGAATTTGGCGTCCATTTCTTCCAACATGACACCCTTGGTCTCTGGGATGAAGAAGTAGACGAATGCCGCAAGCAATACATTAATTCCAGCGAACATGTAGAAGGCGTAGAAGCCACAGTTCTGCGATGCGAATTAGATGTCGTAGCCATGTACGGATTGGGACTTGATCTTACCGTGAGGAAAGTCGGGAAAAATTGATTCACGATCAGATTGGCAATGTTCTGCGTCTGCGAAGACATGCCCACCGCTTGAGCACGAATGTTCATGGAGAACACCTCGGAGGTCCAGATCCAGACGGTAGCGCCCCAAGACGGCTTGTAGAAGAAGATGAAGAGGAAGAGCAAAAACACGATCGAGATGGCCACAGGATGCGGTTTGGCTCCCCCAGGAAGAGTCGGAGTCTGCGTCTCTACCGTTGCAACGATCAACATGCATGCCGCCATACCAATACCACCGACGATGAAGAGGAAGCGACGGCCGAAACGGTCAACAGTCCAAGTGGCGTTGAGAGTGAACAAGATTCCAAAAGTTGCATTGAGTGCGTTGATCAATGCAATGGTAGAGGCGCTTTTGAAGACTTTCTGGTAGATCTTGGTGGAATAGCTGTTGAGTGAGCCTTGACCAGTGATCTGTTGGCCGGCGTTGATGATGAGCGCAAGTAGAAGGCGCTTGCGCACGGATTTGTCCTTCCACAGAGCGGAGTAGGTCGAGGACATGGCCTCCTTCTCGAACTCGATCGCCTCACGGATCATGAGAAGTTCATTTTCGACCTCTTGCTCTGAGTCTCGAACGCGAGAAAGAGAGCTGCGAGCACTCTCGGATTTCCCCTTCTTGACATACCAGCGCGGAGATTCGGGGATGAATGGTGTCTGCGCAACGATCAGGATAGGCACAAGTAACTGGAAGATGACGACCATCTTCCAGTCCCATTCTCCAAGGCTGCCACTCGAGGCAATATTTTTCTGGCAACCATAGTTTACCCAGACTAGAGGGCCGTCAGCGTTCGAGGCAATGGCTTCGGATAGGTCACTTTTACTTACAGCAAATGAATGAGCCTACGCTGTAGAAAGTTTGCCATAGAGACATGATTTTGCCACGAATCTCTTGGGGCGCTAGCTCTCCGATATAGATAGATCCTGCGGCTGCATCGGCTGTTAGCATCTTGCTTACCGTAACGATGCTCGATGGCAACTTACTCAAAGCCAATCCTTGACCAACACCAATGATGATTCTGCCCGCCATGAACATGCCGATGTTGCCCTGCGGCGCGAAGGTCTGCAGTAGAGTCGAAATGATGACAAGGATGGCGCCGATGCCCATACCAGCGCGACGACCAAGATAATCGGCCACTGGTCCGCCAAAGAAGAAACCCGAGATGATGGCGCCAACAGTATAAACCGTATTGATAAGGCCAATCATATTGTCATCGGGATCGTTGAACCACGCTACCCAGTGTTTCGATCCTTGGACGGCATTGTAGACGGAAGCATCGTAGCCGTACAGAACCATACAAGAGGCTGCAACAAGCGAAATATACCTGTACACTTGGTCAGACACAGTCAGAAATCATACCGATTGAGCCTTACCAGTTGTATGCTCGAGTTGGCGACATTCCAAATTTGTTTGGCATGGCTTCGAGTGCTCTGCCGTAGGGACCTTTTGTCGATGACAAAGGACTTGGACGATCTTTGAAGATACTCTGGTTTGTCCCAGGTCAAACCTCGTGCTTGTTCTCTTGCCCGAAGCCTCCTCAGATCTCCAGGAAAGCTGTGGGTCATCATATATAGGACAGGAGGACGTGCTTCACCATTCAAAAGGCCATCCATCGAAAGGCTGGTCACATGCGCCTCCATGTGTCAATTCCACCAGTGAGCTTGCAGCTAAGCTTTAGCCCTAGACCTTGTCCATCAAGGCTAAGCATGAATACTTCGAAGAAACCCCTTGGCTCCATGCACATCAAGCCTTGCAAACAGAAGTCAAGCCTCGCCACGGCGTCAACGCTGTCTTGGCTCATGCTGTACATTGTTAATGTCATTGTTTGCACTGGTGTCAATCAGACAAACCATCTTGTCTATAGGTACTCTGAGCTGTAAGTCAAGCTGGATGTCTCTTGATCCTGTTCGGCCGGTAGAACATGATTCGCGGAACAACTAGCGCCGTAGAATCAGGAAGGCGTTGCAACGCCAACTCAAAGTTCGATTTTCGGCAATACCGGAACACTCGAACTCGTTTTGGCTTTCACGGACAAAATCCTCTAGCACGGAGAAAGATTCCCCCATGGGAAGGAGATCTCTCGTGCATTGCGGAGAGTGTCCACTTCTGCAGGTCAAAGACAGTAACCCACATGTTGTCCAGGATTGTTCTGCAGCCCATTTATCATGCATGGTGCTCGGTGCATATTTTGCAGCCAACGATCACATCTTCCATCAATACGAAATCCATTCAACCACGATGTTGATATCTCTCATATTGGGGCTTCTTCAAGCCACAGGCACCTTCGCCACCTGGACTGCCTATCAGGAGTACGTGCAGAGCCACAACATGAAAGCTCGAACACACGAGAGCAGCAGACCATCTCTAGCGTACTCACCTCAACGTCCATACAAGAAGATGCACGATTCACCGAAACGTCACAAGAAATGTATTGTGAACAGTCACAACGATTTCACAACAGATGACTCGTCCTATATCTTACATGCTGTGAAGCAGTGTAACGATGGTGGGCATGTCGTATTCCCCGAAGGAACTACGTATGTGATTGGCACTGCTCTGGATCTGACTGGATTGAAACATATCGACATTGGTGTGTCCCTTTCCTTGCGAATGATTTGTTCAGCTTTATCAGTTCAATTCCAACAATGCCCTACTGACGCATCGTATCTTCAGACATTCAAGGTTATGTTCAATTTGCTAATGATACGGACTACTGGCAGGCCAACGCCTTCAATCAGACTTTTCAAAATGCCACCACCTTCTTCCAACTCGGAGGTACAGATGTGAATGTGTACGGTGGCGGCATGCTCGATGGCAATGGTCAAGCGTGGTACGATCTTTACGCTGAGGATATCTACATCCTCCGGCCCATCCTCTTTGGCGTTACTGGCATCCGACAGGGCTCGATCTCAAACCTTGTGTTCCGCTATTCACCTCAGTACTACAATTGGGTTGCCAGCAGTGAGAGCGTCACATTCGACAACATCAACATAGCCGGCGGCAGTCAAAGTACCAACCCGGCGAAGAACACCGATGGCTGGGATACCTACCGCAGTACCAACATAATCATTCAAAACAGCGTGATCAATAACGGCGACGACTGCGTCAGCTTCAAGCCCAACAGCACCGAGATCATTGTCCAGAACTTACACTGTAATGGAAGCCACGGCATCAGCGTCGGGTCGCTTGGCCAGTACAAAGGCGAGACCGACATAGTCGAGAACGTCTTTGTTGCCAACATCACAATGGAAAATGCGTCTGATGGCGCACGAATCAAGGTGTGGCCTGGAGCACCTGCTGCACTTTCTGGTGACCTCCAGGGTGGTGGAGGTGCCGGCCGCGTCAACAACATCACCTACGATGGCATGCTCGTCAAGAACGTCGACTACGCCGTGGAGATTACTCAGTGCTACGGGCAGAAAAATCTCACGCTCTGCAATCAGTTCCCGTCGAATCTCACGATCAGCAACGTCAAGATGACAAACTTTCACGGCTCTACTAGTGATAAGTATTCTCCATACTCTGGATACGTCGTCTGCTCGAGTCCGACTGTTTGCAAAAACATCACTATTGACGATATCGATGTCGTATCGCCGGCCGATGTGACAAACAAGTTCAAGTGTGGCAATATCGACACAGCATTCTTACATGACATCAACTGCACTTCTGTTGTCTGAGAAGGCACCGTCAGCTCAGGGTTGTAATCTGCAAGCAGATGGGAGGACCCTCTTCGATGCATTGGGACGTATTGAGACTTCTAAATGAATTCTATACACCAGCACATCACTCAATATAGCACGCCGAGTAACTTAGCAAAAGGATTCAAACCCATGGAGACAAGTTTCTGACCAATCTTTGGGTAATTAGTGGCTCATGGCTTGTCAATTCAAGTGTCACCCATAAGCGTTCGACGTAAATGATATTTAATAGCCACAGTAGGCACACCGAGCACATGAATGTTTATTGGCACGAAGCATGCTGGATCATTCGGATTGAAGCAGTGAGCTTTTCACAATTGCTCGCCTTTATCGATTGGTGGATCGATCGCAGCTCGTCAGTCCCTAGAGCGGAGCATCTTCCTTCCATTTGTTAATGTGTGATAAAAACTGGTTTTTATTTGGTCGATACATACGACCACAGGTCAGTGAAAACTGGGCATCCCGTCCGCTCTGCCATACATAAGCACTGAACCGGGCGACTAGTACTAGAGTGGGTGACCATCTGGGAATCCCGCCTGTTGTATGTTTTTGTCTTTTTGTGGGCATCCTCGATTTGCAGTTTAGCGCGTCAGTGGAGAGGTCCAGGTTCTTATGCAGGTCCGGGTCAAGAGTCGCGTGTTCTAGGGATTCGAATGATTGCTTTGACCAGACGTACCGGCAATCGATACCTGCTACGGCTATATCCAAATGCGACTGTTGAGTCTCATATTATTCTTAGAGATAATACAGAAATGCGATACGCATTTCTGTATTATCTCTTCCGGCTTCGCGCGCAGCCATTTACGGCTCCAGTTTCTGGTCGGCGCGAAGAGCTGGATTATCTTCCAAAGGTACGCCCCAAATAACAATACGTTAGAGATCACCCAATTGGGCTCAATTCCTTAATATTCTCCAGAGTCGTTTTCAAACAGTTTCCAGGAATCGACAACCACGTATCGCCTTTGGAATTCGTTGTTCCGCTTCCACACACACCTTATCGGAACCGAAGGCGACATATATGAGCCAGAGTAATATGATCTGTGCAAGGGCCACAAGGCGATCGCAAGTAAGAACAATAGACACAGCATGGCTGCGATGCGGAAGTTCCGAAGTCCACGGTTCTTGTCCAATCTATCTCTCAAGAGCGTGAGGGATGCGATATGGACAGAAGAACTTAGCCAGGCCAGATACAAAATGACGTTCCAGTGGTATATCGATAGATTGGTGTTGAACATTTGGCAGTATCCTGCTATTAGGATCGCTAGTCATGTGACGATTTGCTGGTCACTGAAGCAAAGGGCCATGTTCTCTATGTTGTTGCGCCAGCTTGAAGCTTCGTTCCGGCTATCGGCGCGGAAGACTCGTCGGTCGGCTCGTTTCAAGAAGTGACTGGGAAGAAAACCTCCGAAGTAGGCAACGAGCGCGAGTAGAATGACAGAACAAGCTGAGATAAGGAATGCCAATATGATCTGCTTCTGTCAGTAATTTTGAATTAAAATCTTTGCACGATACACGTACTCCAATGCCCGCAATGTCGGGGTCAGGGTTCAAAGGAAGGTCTAAAAGCAGATCGACGTCGCTACAATTGAGAGGTGATTCCAAAGTCAAGCTTACGTTCACAAATACATTTGTCGCAGTAGGGTATCTGTAGCTTGAGGTTGAGGTGACAATTTCGGCGGTGATTGTGCTGACGGCTTCCTCGTTCAACACCCAGTTGGTGTAAGTCACAGTCCTGGTGTAAATCTCAGTGTAAGCGGTCATGGCTTCTCAATAACACTGGCTAGGCCGATGATCTCGATTGAAAGTAAGCCAATCTGGCACCACAACGGCGTTGTAGTTATGTAGATCGATGTAGGCTAGATGTCGTTCTGGGAAACAAGAGTCAACTAGGCTTGAGCATGTAAGAGGGCCAATAACGAATATATACCTGCTCCAGACGCTGCCAGCTCGAGGGATAAAGCTGAGTCTACGGGTAGCTGAGTGGCGACTTTGAGTGCATAGCCCAACACTCTACGGGAGATGGCCACTCGCGGCAGCCAACAGTCCGCCAGAGAACGCAGTGCAGTCGGACCACCAACACATTTGCCTTAATATGCAAGCCATTCCTGTGGCTTGCGTGCATACTGGATCGAAACTACAGCCGGCTCTCGAACATCGTGATCAGGCTGAACCTGCGCGTCTGCCGGATAACGCAGCAAGATCATGAAAAGCTGGCCACTCGATATGACATTCGGTCTATTTCGCAGCAGCGTATTGATATGAAGATGCAGTTCTCAATTCATCTCAATGTAAACACACCTGATCCACATCGTAGATTGCCCGGCTGCCGCGTAATCGATGGTTTGCAAGGCTGGCTTGTAGATGTAAAAACATGTACTTACGGCAGTAAGCAGCCTCTATCTGTGCACAAGATCACAGCCGAGCAGAGGCTGACGAGAGAGCGAAGATCGTCAGCGCAATTGGTGGTGCCATTGAATCCTTGCCAGAAGTTTCAGTCCAGTTGATTCTTCCTCGTACTGATGATACGCGTCCAAGGCAGCATCAAGTGACGTTGGGGGTCAAATCCAAAATACAGATTTGGCGGCCGGGCATCTCGTCTGCTATGCCACTCATAGGCAGTCACTTGGACCCGGCGGCCAGTACATGTACTCAGATGAGCTGGCATCCAAAGTTGCGTCATGTTGCATCCCGTTGTGCTCGGTTTTGTCTTTTCTCTTTTGGCACAGGCTGACGATCTTCATGCTTCCCTTTTCGTAAATGCGAAGGCATTCGGAACAAGAAGGGCCCGTGCCTGCAAAAAGTCAGGCGTAATCGTCTAATCTGGATACTAATTATACTGTCCCAGCCGTGTCCTTCCACTGCTACTGCATCTCTCAGTGGCCGCGAGGCTCATGTGCTCGTCAAGATGGGAAAAAGTCGCCTCTCCAAGTTCAACAACAGAATCCACAGCAGCAGAACGTCAACCTCGGCTTCTTCATGCCCAGCTTCCCCAACTCTCCCCAGTCCCCACACGCGCGGAGGCGCTTCCCATCGGTTTATGTCGCATTGGGAAATGCAAGACATCGGCTTAAGTTAACCGACCTTCATATAGCGTAAACATCTCGCCTCCGGTAGCAGAAATGTAGGTTCTGAACAGCTCCCGGCCGCCATGTCCACACCCTCCAAGCTCCGCGCCCTTCGTGGCACCACAGCCGCTCTCCATCCCAAACGAAACCTCAGGTATAGCAGTTCCAGCACAGCTCCAACAACAGCCACCGAACCCTTGAGATCCATCTTGATCGCAAACCGCGGCGAGATCGCTCTGCGTGTCAATCGCACGGCGTCTCAAACCGGCATTCGTACTACGACTCTCTACACCGACCCAGACAGGCTTTCACAACACGCTCTCTCGTCTCCCTTCGCTATCAACCTCGGCAGTACCGACCAGTACCTCAATGGCCAGCGAATCATCCAGCTTGCGAAAGAGAATGGCTGTGAGGCAATCCATCCTGGCTATGGATTTCTCAGTGAGAACGCCGACTTTGCGAAAGCATGTGTCGAGGCCGGCGTGAAATTCATTGGCCCGCCATGGAAGGCAATCGAGGACATGGGAGACAAAAGTCGGAGCAAAGAGATCATGATTGCTGCCGGTGTGCCCTGTATTCCTGGATATCATGGAAAGGAACAAGATCCTAAAGTGCTAGCGGAGAAGGCTCAAGAGATCGGATACCCCGTACTTTTGAAAGCTGTCAAGGGGGGCGGAGGCAAGGGTATGAGGATAGCTCAGTCGGCCGACGAGTTCGCACAGCAGTTAGAGAGCGCGAAGAGCGAGGCGAGAAGCTCTTTTGGAGACGATGTTATGCTTGTGGAGAAATACATCACGACACCTCGGCATATCGAGGTTCAAGTGTTCGCCGATCAACATGGGAACTGCGTCGCTCTTGGAGAGCGAGACTGCAGTGTTCAGAGACGTCACCAAAAGATTCTTGAGGAATCACCTGCGCCAAACCTCGATGAGGCTGTAAGGCAGGATATCTGGGACAAGGCAAGGAAAGCGGCTTTGGCAGTTGGGTACGAGGGTGCCGGCACTGTGGAGTTCATTTTCGACAACGATTCTGGAGAGTTCTTCTTCATGGAGATGAACACACGCTTACAAGTCGAGCACCCTGTAACGGAGATGGTCACGGGTGAGGACCTGGTCAGGTGGCAGATCATTGTGGCAGAAGGAGGAAAGCTTCCTCTCACCCAGGACGAGGTTGAAGCTCGCATCAAGAGCAGAGGCCACGCTATCGAGGCGAGAATCTACGCTGAAGATCCCGAAATGAACTTCATGCCCTCAACGGGCAAGCTGCTGCACCTACGAACACCAGCTCTAACAGACAGCGTCCGCATCGATGCTGGTTTCGTTGAAGGCGACGAGGTCTCCAGCCACTACGACCCCATGATTGCCAAACTCATCGTCAGCGGACCGGACAGGAAGAGTGCCTTGCAGAAGTTGGTCGCCGCCCTTGAAGCCTACGAAATCGCCGGTCCAACAACCAACATCGAGTTCCTCAAGCGCTGCTCTCAAAGTCCCGCCTTCGTAGCCGGCGAAGTAGAAACAGGCTACATCCAAAAGCACCACGACGAGCTCTTCGTCAAAAACCCAGTCCCCGACGAAGTATGGGCCCAAGCCGCCATAGGTCTCTACGAAGCCGAACTCCTCTCCCGCGACGAATCCTCACCCCACCGACCCATCCAACCCATCGGCTTCAACACCACCCCCCAACCGCGCGGCTTCAACCTGATCCCCTCCTCAACCGACCCAAACGCCAAACCCCCGACCCCAACCCACGTCCAAGTAACCAAAACCAGCCCTGACACCTTCAGCGTCACCATCAACAACTCCGCTGCCACCAACATAACCTCAACCTACACTCCCCAAACCCGCACCCTCACTTCCTTCTTCCCCCACACCCGCGCCGCCACAACCCTGATCCGCGACCCCTCCTCCCAAACCCTCACCCTCTTCCAGCACGGCCTGCAATACAATCTCGCACTCGCCCCGCCCGCCTGGCACGCCAAAGCGCTCGGCACCAAAGCGGCGGCGAATTCCGTGCGCGCTCCCATGCCGTGCAAAGTGCTGCGCGTGGAAGTCAAGGCCGGCGAGGAGGTGAGCAAGAATCAGCCGCTGGTTGTTATTGAGAGCATGAAAATGGAGACGGTCATTAGGAGTCCGGTCGATGGGAGGGTGGGGAGGGTGGTGCATGGGGCGGGGGAGATGTGTAAGGCTGGGACGGCGTTGGTGGAGTTTGAGGGGGAGGGGGAGGAGTGATAGATGGGATGTTTGGGATTTGGTGGATCTTTTTTCTTTTTAGTACTTCGTTTAGCTGTATGCGAGGCTCCAGTCCTAGTTTATATCATGTCCGTTTTTCCAGACCGGTGTGGTATCAATTGTCCTCGAACCTCAAGAAATACCAAGCTGCTGTCACGTCACAGGAGTCGACTCCGAGCGGCATCGGATACCCTAGGTAAACAAGTACACCATCTCGCAACACATCCCAGCAGGACGGTAGAAGATACGGTCCAAACTTCATCACGCCCAGTCAGGCCTGCTCGCTATCTCTTTTTCACGAAGATCCCGCCAAGCAAGAGACACATCACCATCTTTAGGCACCCAAAGACCAACACCTGATGCCCGCTGATAACAATCGTAGCCCTCCTACCTGGCGAGTGGGTTCCGCGCGCCAGAGAAAAGCGTACGCAAGCGACAACACCGCACGAGAAGATCGCGGACGTCGTGTCTCGCAGAATAGCGTGCCTGGCATGCATGCCAATTTTTGATCGTCCTTCGGGGCAACGTAAGCGTCAAGAGGCTGGGGTTAGGGAGGAGTCTGAGTGTATCGTCGCCGAATTTTGATTTGGCCAGAGTAACTATATCCCTTTTTCAATCTCTTGGACGGATGGCCTACTTGGCACGACGTAGGCGATATTCTCACCGCTCCTACGAGGGCACTGCAGCGAACACGCAATCAAGCAAAGCTGTCCATGTATTCAAGCACTGCACGGATAGAGTGAATTGTGAAGCTTGGCTTTATGGGCAGAGGAGGATCTTGGGATTATCAACGGACTCTAAAAATCGTGTGACGGAACTTTATTCTTGGATGCGATAACTCGTCGTGCGCGGGCCGTTGTGCATGCAAGTGATTTGATGGCGTGAGATTTTTTGTTCGTGTTGAGATAAGCTGAGGGCTTCCAATTGCATTGATGCGATGAGGCTTAGAGAATTTTGTGGTGAGACCTCTTACTCAAGCCTAGTAGGCCTGGAACGCGCAGGTGGATGTTTCGCCAATGCTGGAGAGCTATGTGATGGTTTCTGGTGCTTTGGGAGAACGTATGTTTGTGTCGGTTGGTACGTGTATGGATTGTCTGTTGGATTTTCTATGGGACCTGGGCATGAACATGTGGAGATTGCCAACATGATGTATTCCCGCATACACAAGAGGTGGTCAAAGAGTTGGGTTGAATCATGACAGTAGCAGCAGGAAAGGTCAGGCAGGTAGTAGTCAGTAGTATCCCTGAACGAGCCAATCCCGAACAGAGGCTTCGGCAACTGCTAAGCAAAGCAAAAGCACCACTGGCATCGCCATCCTCCCCTGCTCTACTGGCTTGTGCATAATGACAGCATTACCTACTCCCCGGGAACCACACGCAGCCGTGTCCGGGCTCTGCTACATTCCCTGCTGTGCTCGCTCCTCCTCCTCAATCCCCAAATTCCCCAGATCTGGCGCCGGGGATGTTGGAGTCAATTGTGAGGGACATTTGGGCCGCCAAGTGCACGGCGTGAGACAAGGCTGGGCTGGGCGAGCATTGGCCGGGAACTGGGGGGTGAGGGCAAAGAAAGGAAGTTTTGCGCGCTCGTTACGCTTGTAGGACTCTCTTGAGGGGATGCGAGGATTGCAGAGAGGCTGTGCTGGTGACAGGATAGGGTCAAAAAATCAAGGCAGTTTTCGTGGGGCCACATGGGGCACAATCAGTTGGGCACGGAGAGGGCGAGTGGTCGAGTCAGGATGGACGCGATGGATGAGATGTGATGTGTTTGGCGGGGGGAGAGCAGAAGAGTTGTTCTTGTGTCACGTATGATTGGACGGCAAGATGTCATTGCGTAGTCGTGAGCACGATCAATCGACGAAAATTTCGTCCGATTAATAACAGAGAGGTCAGAGGAAATCATCCGGAGCCATCGCGAAATCGCCAATCGGCCAGCGGAGGATTGGGGGCGGGCGGGCGAGCAGCAATTGGGATGATGCAGTTGGCGCTTGCTCGAGCGCGCGGGCATCCTCTCGCGCTCTCACTCTCTTTCGTTGGGGCCGGTGGCCAGTCGAGCGCGGGCAGAGATGCCGAGGACATGCGCAATTCTGATGAGTATCCCATTAGTTGATTAGTTCCAGTGGTTGGCGGTAGTCTCTTCCTCTCTCGCGCCCCGGTCCTGGTGCAGCGAAAGGCAATTGTCCCTGTTGTGTGTGGTTTTGTAAAGAAAGTCTTTTGCAACGAATCTACCCTCTCCTTGTGCACACGGCACATCGGCCTCCGCTCTGGTTGTCTGTCCACCCTCCGTCTGCTCTACTCTACTGTGCTCGTCCGTCTTTCCACCTGCCTTTCTTCTCTTCTGCTGCTGCTGTTCTTCTACCGTACTACGTCTCCTTCAATACCACACAAGACTGAGATTCTCCCTGGCCTGCGCAACACGTTAGCCTCCTCCACCACCACTTTACCACGACTACCACCACCAACCATCCCAGTCACTCAACACCACCAAGAACAGCGATCTTCTGCAAGTATCCACTCATTCGCACGCAAGCAAGCCGCCAGTCAGTGCAAGCCTCCAACCTCTTGGCCGTGATCGCTGGCCTGCATCATCTTGCTTGTGCACTCCCTCCACACAACGCCCTTGCCCTCGTGTCTGGTGCGCCGACTTTAACCAGCACCACCCTCCGCCGGGCATCACTATTGCAGTACCACTATCTTTGCAATACATATTCGGCCCTTCACCTTTATACACCTTCTACACCAGGCAATCCGGTCCCTAATTTCCTCTCTTCTTCCACATACGCTTTGGAAGAACTCACTGGAGGCCCTTTTACCAATCAACCCCGCTGCCTATCACGCCACGCGATAAGGCACGCCGACGCTAACTCAAGCCGCACACATTCTTCTTTGACTTGCTCGGCCGAAGCCTACCTACCTACAAGGGCAAGTCGAGTAACAACTTCGCAGTACTCTCGTACCGAGTGCTACCCTGTCGCTTGTCACATCGCCCGCATCGCGCGGCACACTTCGCGACTGCGCTACTACTCAGGTGGCGCCTTCTGGAAGCCTTCTGCGCAATCCAAACCCGGCCCTATCAAGCGAAGCGCGGCAAGGAATACGCCGCTTTCTGTTACCTACCCTCTTTCTCCTCCCACCTCTCACCCTGGGTGTGCTAGAGCGCACTTCCAGCCGCAGGTGACGTTGGCGGCCTGCGAGCCAAATCCCGATCCCTCCTCCCCGTCCACCTCTGTGCGACTCTGGTCCATACCTGCGGGCGCAACTTCACACCACAGCTGCCAATAATTCCCGCAGTGACACAGTCGCATAGCATCCGTCCGTCTGAATTTTTACTAGACTAAATCAATTCAGAGCATCATCTCTGTCTTGTAGCGCGCAAGCGCACGATTAGCAAATCACGTCTGCACCTCACCACCAAAACGTCACAATGCCGGCAATCTTGCAACGCGCCAGCACTGGCTTCGGTCACAGAGGCGACCAACCTCGGCCAGAACTGGAAAAGGCAAGCCCAAAGAATCGCCTGAGTTTTATTAGTAAAAGATTCGGCAAGCATCGCAAGGGCGGCGACAGCGATGAATCGCAAACAAGTTCGGCTTCAAGCACCATCAATGACCACGACCAGTCTCGGAATACACCATCCTCCAGCACCAGCACCGCCGACCAGAACCCACCTAGGAGCACGCCCGCGAAGAGAGCCACGGATCCCCCTGTATCGCCCTCGAAGCCAACAAAGCCCTCAAAGGACATTCCCAGGAAACCTTTACCTGGAGCAACTGGATACTTCGACAATGCGCAAACTTCCCAACAACAGAATGGCTTTCAAAATGCCATCCCTACTGCACAAAAGAGTGCAATGCGCCGAAGCGACTCGAACGCCAACAACACCGACGGCGCGCATGATTCTGGAATGTCAGGCATGTCGAGCGTAGAGCGAGTCGCTACCAACGGTTCCGCACACACAGCCCAAACTACAGCATCGCGAGCCGGCTCAACAGCACGCATACGGTTCGTGGACGAACACGGAAACGAGGCCGATGGGGAGTTCAGGCCCCGTGCCAGAAGAAACAGCTCCACAGGCACTCGAGGCAGACGATCTAGTATTTACTTCCGAGAGACTGAGGGTGGTGACTACGCGGAAGGTGTGGATGCTGGTGTAGGTTCCAAGGCCCGACGACTCTCCGTGCAAATTCCCGACCAGCTTTACGTGGACGAATGTCGACTGGAAGAGCATTTTAACACTCTCTCGCGTATGAACAAGAAGAAGATCGGCGAGGGCGGCGCTGCTGAAGTCCAGGTCATGAAATCAAAAACGGCCGCGGAGAGTAGTAAGATTTTCGCTGTTAAGGAATTCAGACCTTGGGACAGCGAAGAAGAAACCCAGCAAGACTACATTCGCAAGATCAAGTCCGAATACGCCATCTCTAAATCTTGCGATCATCCCAATATTGTCGGAACCTTCCACCTATGCAAATCTGGCACAACCTGGTTTCACGTCATGCAATTCTGCGACCTCGGTGATCTCAACGACCTGATCGTGAAGAGATACATGACCCCGGAACTCAAGGACTGCATGTTCAAGCAATTGGTTCGTGGGGTTGACTACCTGCACTCCCGCGGGATTGCTCACCGCGACCTCAAGTCCGAGAACCTCCTCGTAACACACGATGGCTGCCTGAAGATTGCAGACTTCGGCACGAGCGAAGTGTTCTGCGGTCTTCACCCTGGTGTCCGCAGCTGCCGTCGTCCCAGCATCATTGACGAGGAAGAGCCAATCCGCCTCTGCAAACCCGGCATGGTTGGATCGAAGCCGTACATGGCCCCTGAGATCATCTCCCGCCAGCAAGACTACGACCCCCGCTGCGTCGACGTCTGGAGCTGCGCAATCGTCTACCTCTCCCTCCACTTCATCGGCACGCCGTGGGAATCCGCCTCACCGGACTGCAAATCCTACGCCACCTTCAACGACAGCTGGTCAGAATGGCTCGCCGACCGACCCGGCGACAAAGGGCGCATCAGCCCGGACGGTCCCTTGCCAAAGGTGGCTTTCTCCAAGAAATTCGCCATCGCCCCGCGCAACATGATCTTCGGCATGCTGCACCCGGACCCGGAGCGGCGGTGGAAGATCGGCGACGCGGTCGAGGTCGTCAGCGACCGCAACCCGGAGCTGGGCGGGCCCTGGCCCTGCTGCCAGCAGGCCGGCTACTCGGACGACATCAAGACGCGCGAGAAGAAGGTGCGCCACGACCACGTGCCGCCCGACAGGAAGAAGAAGAACGGCGACTTCAAGGGGTAGAACCCGGCTATTTGGGTCTTGGGGCGGTTGCGCTTGATGGTCGCGAATGCTGTCGCGTTTGTGGTCGCTGAGACGGGGTTGATGTAAGACCACCACGCGAGTATCTCGCGAAGTGCTCGTTTTACTATTCTTCTTCTCCACATTCTCTTTTTGAAAACACGCGTGGTCTTCTGCCTGTCCCATCTTGCATTTCGCGTGGGCGGAGCTGGGCGTTCAAAAAAGGAAAATCACGCGTTTTTTGACATCTTCTTACCCCTTCTATCTTCTAACTCTTTATTACTGGAAAATTTAGCGCTTGCATTGGGATGCCTCGGGTTTTCCTTTTCCTTTCCTTTTCTCTCTTTCTCCCTTTTCTGGGTGGGAAGTGCGCACACACTAAAAGCTATGAGAGAAAGGACGGCGGTCGGGGCAAGAGGTTTCTTGTTTCTGAAGTTCGAACTCCAATATGTTGCGAAGGTGCTTGGGAAAGATGGGGATGGATGGAATTAGCTTTTAGCGTTTTTATGAATGAATGTTCAGTTTTAACAGCAAGCACGCGTGTCCAGTGGTTCATCTCTCTCACGCGAGTGTGGCATAATTCTCCTCTGAGACTCGGGCAAATGCTGAAATGCATAGGATTTCGGAACAACGTGCATGTATCTATCCAGCGCATATCTAGCACACTAAATCGACAATCCAGAAGAAACGAACGGACATTCTTTTCCAAAGTGCGCGAGCACAACACAGCACGCCAACCGATTCTCAAATCAAAGCCAATCTCAATACAACCCCCAAACACCCCCCGGCAGCACAACCCTCATAATCCCCCAATGCCTCCCCGCGCTCTCCTCCTGCTCCCTCTTCCACCCGCCCACCTCTTCATCCACCAAAACCTCTCCTGCCCTCTCCGTGCCCCTCAGCGGGAACTCCACCGCGTACTCCTTCCTCGGGAACAAATGCTGCTTGCGGCTGATACTGCCCAAGAAATCCGCCTGCGTCGGCTGGCGGAACGCGATGGGACCGGGGGAGTTGCGGCAGAAGAGGATGTAGTTTGCGAAATTGCCGCTTTCTTCTTCGGGCTGGGAGGTTTGTGCGTTTTTGGGTGGCGGCGCGCTGTCCCGGTACAGAGCGCAGTTGCGGTCGAAGGCGAGGTCGATGGTGTTGAGGACTTTGGACGTGAGGGGCAGGGTCAGGTCGCCGGCGTAGTTGAGGGCGGCGACGCCGTTGGGTTTGAGCAGGGAGCGAAGAGATGAGAGGAAGCTGGTCGTGAAGAGGGGGAGGGGCTCGGCGCCGCCGGTGAAGACGTCGTGGATGATGTAGTCGTATTGTTTGATTTCGGGGGTGGAGAGGGTGGGTTCTTCGTCGGAAGGTGGTTGGGGGTGGGCTTGGGAGTTTACCCAGGCGATGGCGTCGGTCAGGACGGCTGTGTGGTTTGAGGGGAGGGAGAAGTAGCTTGTGGCGAGAGTGTGGACGGCAGGGTCGAGTTCGACGATGGTCGTGTTGATTCCGTGGCCGATCAGGGCTTTGGGCGCGGTGCCGATCCCGAGGCCGATGACTAGAGCTTGCGCTGAGGCGTCTTCAATCTTTGGCTCGATTTCCATCAAGCGGACGGCTTCGAGCATGTGGAATGCGGCGTAGATGGATTCGGAGATTTTCCAGCCTTGAGAGCGGCGCTGGGGGGTCAGTTGCCATTCGCCGCCGAGGAGGCTGTGGTCGCAGCGCATCACGCGGTAGTTGGCGTCCGTGTTCCCGAGAATGCTCAGGTAGCCGGTGTTGCTCCATTGTCGGGTGAGGAGTGTCCAGTTCTGGGAGTTGAGAGTGGACTCCAGCATTGAAGTAGAGATTGGGCCGCTGCTGTAAGGACTGACGAGACCAAGGACGGTGGCGAGCGCGATGGTTGCGATGATGACAGTGCGACGCTCCGTAAGAAGTAGCGCAGTGTAAAGAGCGACGATGAGATGGGCATTGAACGGATTGAGGTGAGACCAGGTGCTAATGAACGTCGTAACCGGCCCGGGAATATACCAGTCAAGCAAAAGGAAGAGGCCAAGGGATGGAATACCAGAGAAGAGGTGCGCCAGCGGACCGGAAGATGTCTGCGAAACATTGGGATCGTCGTAGTGCATTGCGGCAGCATACATCAAGGGAATGACAATTGAATGGCAGCTGAGGAATCCTCCCACAACAGGCCCCCAGACCAGACCTAAGTCATCGCTGAACTGGAAAGAAAGGCATGTAAGGACAGGCGCGAAGACTGCCCATAGCGGAAGGAACTGCAGAAGCTGCCCATTCTTGGGCCTCCAGTACCATTGTGTGGTCCATCCGATCAAAGCACTGGCCGCGATGGCTGCTCGATGGTTCACGCTCGAAGGTATGCTGCCGTAGACCGGGGCCAGAGACAGTTGGGAGATACGTGAGGTGATGGCAGCCAGAACGATTAGCACCGTCGAGGTGCCCATGTCTTTCAGACCTTCCGGAACACCGGTCCAAGTCTGTTTCTCCGAGAATGCTGGTGTAGCATCTTCGGTAGCCTTTGTAGGCTTCGCCTTTTTCGGGGCCATGGTGGTAGATAGTATAGAGCTTGACCGTCGCGTCCAAATCCAGCAGAAATATAAGACAGATCTCCAGGAAAATGCTTGTAAAATTGACCCGATCCGGATGCTCAATCCGAAGCTTTCCAGACGGCTTCTATATAGAAGTAATGAAGACTATGCTATTCAAGGAGACAAGTGTAAAGTGAGGTTGCCCTTGGCGCTCGGCTAGCCAGCCAGTTTCAGGTAGATAAGGAAAAAAGCGATATGCAATGTATTATTCAAAACGAAGACCAAGGTTGTAGACAACAGATCACATGAGAAGCTTCAAACGATTGCCATATGGAACCGTAGTCTACACGCATTTACACATTCATATAGTTTCCAAGTAGGTAAGGTATTCACCACTATGTGTCTCAGTGGTGTCGCGAGTGGTGAGCGGCGGAATTTCCCCGCCTGTTGCTGCGCCAACCCAGGATCAACAACGTTTTGAAGGTGACTTCATGGGTTGAAGAAATGCAAGTTTAGCATTTTCCGATATCCGCCCACAAGGAAGTCTCTTTGGCATCTCTGGACCTACAAATCAACTGGATCTGGATATCATCATGCCTCGAAAGCAGGCGGTTTACGGCAAACGCTCACAGGCAACATGTGCCGCCTCGAATATCTTCGCAAGTCCGGATAACAGCAGGACGAAGACCAAGACCATAACGCCCAAGAAAGCTTCATCAAGATCGCAAGAGCATCTGAAAAGCAATGCAGAAATTGTAACTCAACAGAAAGAGGCAGGATCGCCAGTACGGCATAGGAAGGCTCTGGGCGAGATTAACGGCAATGCCGTACTGAATGTTGAAGTGCCAGAGG
This sequence comes from Cladosporium sp. IMV 00045, assembly GCA_001931905.2. Lineage (NCBI taxonomy): Eukaryota > Fungi > Ascomycota > Dothideomycetes > Cladosporiales > Cladosporiaceae > Cladosporium > Cladosporium sp. IMV 00045. The sequence goes on along the minus strand of MSJI02000772.1, from coordinate 79,327 downwards.
GTCAAAAAGCAAAATCAGAAAAGCCCAAGACAAAGAAGAAATCCAAGGCGAAAACTCAGAAAGATGAAGTGTTGGTGAATGAGGTAGAATTTCTGGACACCGCGAATGAAGTCCATTCTCAGCGGCGCGATGACAACCTACAACAAACAAAGGCGCCAACACCAGCACCAAGTCCCAAAGACTCTGCGTGCGAAGTGACCGAAGAGGTACCTGTGAAAATTGGAAAGAATCAAATGGCAGGCAACAAGACCGAAATCCAATGCAAAACGCCGCTCGCTCCTAAGTACCAAGGACCTCTTTCGAATCGCACTTCAGCAGACATGCCTACAGAATGCTTCACTGAGCATTGCGCCTCCTTGCTGGAATTAACATCACATCCCATATCATCCTTCTCAGACTGGGCAAACGGAATCAGTGACGATTTCACCCTGGTCAAGATCGCTGAAGCCTCCTTCGGCGAAGTCTATCGCCTATCTCTCCATCCAGAAGTCGCCGAGGATCCTGAAATCGCTCTCACGAAAAACGACGAATCAGTACTCAAAGTCATAGCACTCAAACAGCCTCCCACAACCCTACCAAAAAGCAAGAAAGACCGCGAAAAAGCCCTCGAGAAAGCAGAAAGCATGTCCAACCCAACCGACGTGGCGAGCGAACTCAAACTCCTCCAACGCCTCTCCGACATCCCCGGCTTCACCCATTTCCGCGACCTGCGAGTGCTGCAAGGTCGACCACCGGGCCTCTTCGCCGAAGCCTTCAAAGCGTTCAACGCCGCGCAAAAGGCCGCGAAGAAGGAACTTAGCATCTTCCCCGACCCGGCCAAGAAATCAAGTTACGACAAGGACCAACTCTGGGCGGTAATCGAGATGCAAGACGCCGGCACCGATCTGGAGAAACTCGTGGCTCAGGGTGTGAGCAGCAATATCTGGGTCGTCTGGGATATTTTCTGGCAAGTCGTGCTTGCCCTCGCGAAGGGCGAGGAGGAAGCCGAATTCGAGCACCGCGACCTGCATCTCGGCAACATCTGCGTCCGCACGCCTGAACCCGTGGTCGAAGCGAACATCGACATATCAAGAACCTTCGGCTTCACATCCTTCGAAGCAACCCTGATCGACTACACCGTCTCCCGCGCCGCGATGACACCCGCCTCCGAAGCCCTCTCACTCCAGGCACAAGGCCTCACCTGCGACGAAGTCGCCTACATCGACCTGGCCAACGACCCTCACCTCTTCTACGGCGACAGCGCCGAGGAATACCAATACGACATCTACCGCTACATGCGCGGATGCATCTACTACTCCACACCCTACGCCAGCTTCCCCAACGACGGCACGTCAGCAGACGACTCAGCAGAAGAAAGCGAAGAAAACCCCGCCCCCGGCCCTCCTTCAACCGAAGAAATGGCCACCATCGAGCGCACCACAAACCGCTCATGGCGCCAATTCCACCCGCAAACGAACCTGTGCTGGCTGCACTTCGTGCTCTACATGCTGCTGGAGCAAATGCACTGGCCCTCCAGCACCAAAGCGCCGAACAAGCGGTACAAGCGCGAAGAGCACGCGAGGTGGAAGCGGGCGAGAGAGTTGGAGGACGCGCTGCTGAGAGTGCAGGAGGTGTTGGATCCGGAGGTCATTGGGCAGGAAGGGAGTTTGGGCCGCTCGGGGGAGATTGTGGCGTGGGCGGTTGAGGAGGGGTGGTTGGGGATTGGGGATGTGGTGGGGGAGGGAGGGGAGTTTGAGGAGTTTGAGGATGAGAATGAAGAGGAGGGTGATTATGGTGATGAGTTGGCGAGGCAGATGGAGGAGCTTGCTTTGAAGGCGGACGAAGAGGAGGGGATTGAGAAGCCTGTGAAAGGCAAGGGAGGCAAGAAGAAGAAGAGAACGACTCGCGAGGATTGAGGAATCGGGTCACTTCTGAACTTTTCGTAATATTTGGGTCGCAACATGGCATGGCCTCTACGGCCAATTTTCACGATATAGCGCGGCGTCTGGGAGTCATGATCAGTAAACATTTGGGTCACATACTCATAGGCATGGTCTCTCTTGAAACTTTGCTTTGAGCTTCAATGCATCTATCAATCATCATTTCACTTGCGTACGATCGCTTTGTGTTTTCAGAATCTTCTGTTCTTGAAATCTGTCGAAAGAGACGTCGTGAGCATGGAACCTTCATGGGTCCAGAACTGTAGATTCGAAAGCGATACTTGGAATCAGAAATGAGGGATACAGTTGGTAGGCATTTCTATTGCATTTTTTCTTGATGCGTTCATTCGCTCGCAGCACCGATGGTATATTCTTACAGACCAGTCTCTCAATTTTTCCTCCGACCCTCATTCTGAGCAGCCCTGAAAGCGGCCCTGATTACTCAATCATGTCGATGTCGTCGTCACCCGCAGCGGCAGGAGCAGCAGGAGCTGCAGCACCGCCACCATTCTGAGGCTGGGCAGTGCCATTGTTGTTCTCAGCCGATCCACCGCCGCCAAAGTAGTCCTCCATCTCGGCGTCCAGCTCCTCGGCCGTCTTCTTAGGCCTGGGACCCGGTCTGCCCTCATCCCTCTTGCCTCTGCCATCGCGTCCACCTTCCTCCCTCTTCGCGCCGGGCCTGCGACCGCCGCGCTCTCTGGGCGCACGTCGTCCTCCGGGCAAAGGTGACCGCGACTCGCGGCCACCAGGCGCGTAGCGGTCGACAGCGTCGGTCGTGCGCAAGTTCTTCCTCGGGCTGGAGCTGCGGTCGTCGCGGCGTCCTCCGCGGCCGCCTCTTCTCCTGGGTGGTCCGACGTCGTCGCTGCTGTCGACGCGCTCGATGCGGTCGAACATGCTCCTGCTGGGCTTCTCGATGCGGTCGAAAAGAGATCCGCCCTCGGCGCGGCGACTTGGGCCGCCGTGGAGCTGTGTCAGGCGGATGGGCTGGCCGTTGGCATTGGCGCCGTCGTACTCGTGAACAGCGACGCGGGCGTCACGAGGGTCCTCGTAGGTGACAAAGGCGGTGCCTTGGGAGCGGTCGGAACGATCGTAGAGAAGGCGGGCGGAGAGGACAGGGCCGATGCGGCTGAAGAGTTCCTGAAGTGCTATTAGAGCAAGGCCAATGATTGAGAGGCGTAAGATGTACGTACAATGATGTCGTCTTCTGTGAGCTCGTAGTGCAGGTTGTCTACGCGCACCTTTCCAGTGTCACTGATTGAAGTCAGCTCTGCTCGGCCTCCGAATTCCAACTGTGTACTCACTCATCAGGAGCGCGCCTGCCGTATGCCCTCCTATCGAAAGCGTAGTCGTCTTCACGTGCTCCGCCGCGGCGGCCAGAGCGGTCTTCGTCGTAGCGGTCGTGCACCCAGTCGCTAGATTGCTGTGAGCCTGATTTCCCGGCGATTTTGTGTCTTGCCATGCACCTACCCGTCAATGTCGGCTCTGTCATCACGTCGATTCTGCAATTCCCGGAGGTCGTGGTCAGTTCGCGTTCGTTTTATTTCGGAAATCCGCCGCCGCTGGTCGATATCGCAAGGCTCGAATGGCATGGAGGGAATGCGCCGGAGCTGAGAGATGTCGCGCGCGGGCGAGGAGCGTGTTTATTCATGGAAAAGGAGGAGGGTGAGGCACCTAGGCGAAGGTTAGAGCGTGGCCCTGTAGATTGCTGCTGGCATGGACAGTTTGTTTCGTACCTTTCTGACGCCGTCTCGGGGACCTTCGTCTCTGCGCGGAGCTCGGGGAGGGGGAGGACCACGCCTGTCAGATCTGCGACCACCGCCGCGCTGCTATCCATGTGTTAGCATTGGACTGTCTTGTCCACGGGCGGCAAGGTTCACTTACAGGGCGCTCAGAAATGATCTCGTCCAAGCTGCGATCCATGTTGGAAGCGGTCTGTTGTGGTGTTGGCACAAGCGTGCGTGTACTGCTGAAGCGAAAGCACGAATTTGTCTGTAGTTGAGGTTAAGGGAGGAAGTTGTGTATGCGAAAGAATGGCGAAGTTTGGTTCTCGCCGTGATGAGGATCGCGAGGTCTAGATGCGAGTTCACATCCAGAAGTGACGAGAGGCAAGCAGCGAAGTCGCCGACGCCCGCAAGCTGGGGAAGTCAGCCGAGGACATTCACATTGAGAAACCTATAAATGCCGTGACATTCATACCGCAATTACATGTACACGTTGTCCATTCACTGACGTGTTGTAGCTCTCGCAGTGATTATCACTCATCTTCACAAAACACATTTCATCACAATAGTCCCACACCGCCCAACTCCATATATCTAACATTCACTTCAAATGCAACACATCACTCCCACCACCATACCATTTCTCCCACCGCACCTCAGTCCCAGCATTCTCCGCCCCAAAGCCCTTCAGCAACTTCTCCGTCTCCACGCTGTCCCCATTGATGACCCTTCTCGCGTCTTCTCTGTACTTCCTTGTAGCACCCTGACCCCAAATACAGGCGGAATCTGCGTCTATGAACGTCTCAATTTGCCTGAAAGTCAAGCTGATCCTTTGAGAATCGTAAGCTTTCTCGGCAGGTGTGAGCTCGAGAGCGGGGCGTTTGTCGGCGTTTATGGAGTGTAGGTATCGAGCGTTGGTGGGGAGGGACATGAGGAGGGCGGAGTTGTGCGGGAGGCGGACACGGTGGGTTGTTCGTGCTGGAGACTCGCTGGAGGGAGTGGGTGAGTCGTTTGAAGAGGTGGCATTGCGCTTCGTTCGTAATCGCATGACACGCTCGGCGCCGAAGGAGGCGTTCACGACGAAACTGTCGGGGGCGATGTCCAGAGTTTTGTCTGAGTGTTCGGAGATCAGGTCCGTTCCTGAGCGGTATAGTTGTATGAGAGCGTGGTTGAGGGGGTGCCCAACGACAGCCTCTGCCGCTCGACGTATCTCGTCGACCGCGGGTGTCCATGGATTCAAGGCAAGCGTTTCGTCTGACGGATGCCGGTAGACAGGCATACTGCCATCCGAGCCTATTGTGCCCTGGCAGCAGACCAGGCGAGGGACTTCGCCGGTCTGATGGTACATCCGCTGCCACTTGACTTCTTCTTTCAATCTGCAGAACATACCATCGACGCGATCAGGCGGAAGAAGGTCATAGTGTATGCTTGAACTTGCACTCTCTTCTTCCTTGCCAATACCAAAAAGTGGCTGCGAAGATTGGCGTTCGACGACTTCGCTAGCCTTTGGTTTTCGACTGCGCCGTTGTGATGAAGTGCCAGCTTGATGCATTTTGGTGTGGGTCGCCGGGGAAGCCATGACATCGGACCGCCCTTGAGAGGATTGCTGTTCGCTGGGCAAGGATAACTGTGATGGTGCTGGGCTTGCAGCATTTTGCTCGAACTGCTGCTGCCCTGCAGTCAACTTGGGCGACTCTGCCGGGACTACGCTCGGCTGACTTGAGGCTTGTGTCCCTTCGAGCTCGAAGGCCTCGCCCTCGCCTGGACGTTTGCCAATGTCCTGGGCTTCCCGTTGGCTGCTGTCGTGTTGGGCGGTCGATTCTGCAAGCGCATGGCGCTGAAGTTGCGAAGGTTGAGAGGCAGACCGGCCGCACGATCCTATGTCAGTGGCTTGTAAGTTCTTGCTCGTAGGTCTCGCTCCCCGAATCTCCAACGGCCTCTGAGACTTGTAAGGAGATGCACGTACGGGTAGCAGGTTATCATCGTCTTCGTTTTCGTCACTGTCATCGACCTCGAGCATTCCCGCGGCCCCGTCGGCGTCGGCGACGTTGAATCCACCGCCAGCAGCTGCTGTTGGCTTGTTCTGAACAGGTACTTGACCTCCAATCTCTGTGATTACTTCGTCGCTTGTCATGACTTCCGCATCCATGATGTCGACAAGACTCTTGATCGCGAGATCATGTCTCTCCTTCACGCGGTAGCCCAGGCAATCCTCCACGAGCGTGATCTTGATGCCGAATCGTGCGGCATCCATGGATGTCGCGTAGACGTTCAGATTGGTGATAGCTCCGCAGATGTAGAGCTCGGTGATAAGCTTCGATCTGAGTGTGAGGAGCAGGGATGTTGAGCTAAATGCCGAGTAGTAATTCTTGATGACCTGCAAATCGGTGGGCTGGACCGCTGATTTTACGGTTTCCCCAAAATCTGCACCTCTACTGCCTTTGATGAAGCAAGGATCTCGGCTTGCTGTACGCAGGAGGAAATATTCGTCATCAACCTCCGAGTTGGCGCTCTCTGATGCAGATTCATCCTCGTGTGAAGCTTTGACTTGCTTCCTCTTGTATGAGCCTGGATCTTCCCCATGAGAAGATCGTTGAGTCCCTGATTTCCGCTTCCTCGAGGGTGGAGTTGAGTTGGAATCCGAGGCATCATCGTTCGAGCTTTCATCAGACGTTGGATGTTCGACCGGCGTTGAAGACGTGATGACGTTACAAGCATCATCCTCGAACTCGCTTTGACTGCCCAGGCCGTCGGTTTCTGTGCGAATCCAGATGATATCGCCATGGCCCCGGAAAGCGTTAATCAAGACTTTGGTCCGATCGAGAAAGCCAGACTCCAAATTGCTGACAGGCAGTTTCCCGTTAGGTGACAAGAAATCATGTTGCAAGCCGGTCAGAATCAGGCCCTTCCTGGTGGGAAGATTCGGCGTTTGCTGTGAGAGCAAAGCCAGCAGCGACGACGACATGTTGTCGAAGCCTAGACCTTTTTTCGAAGGGGGATTTCGACGTTCAAGCTGGGAGGAAGAGTCATTAACCGCTGAAACGCTACGAGCCACGGTCAAGTCTCCCAATCTCACCAATTTTACTTGTCAATTCACACAGTCGAGCCGACAGATCAAGTGAGGTATACGTGGAATCGGCCTATAGAGATGGCCAAAAGGCAGGCACTGAGATTGCGTCGCGGGGAAAAAAATTGAGGAGAAGACAGGTGGAGTGGACTGAACTGGCTCGGAGGCATTGTGGGCAGCACGGCGATTACTTGTTGCGACGGCGGCGACCCAGCGGTATGGTTCACGCACTCACAGCTCTCTCTGTTTGCGAGCCAACAGCCCAACGGGAGAGAGAGACGGCGAGTGGGAGTCTGTCAAGGATGCAGGCAGAAGAAGGACGAAGCGGCGCCAGCACTGCATGGGCGGCATTTTCCGGCCGCCCCCGAATCCACGCGCAAGAAGGGAAAATTGCTGGCGCGGGTTTAAATTATGTTAGTATTATGGCGAATAATGGAGCGTGATCCGCAAGACTCGTGTCGCGAGAGTCGCGGACGGGACGTGGAAACATGGAATTGTTGGCGGGAAAGCCTGAGAGGTGGGTGTGCGGTGACGAGACTCCTGGTCCTTCTCCTGCTAGGTTTGGCCGCAACCGAGATTCGAGGACGACAGGCTACGTAAGTAGGATAGTATGGCAGACCGGGGCTTGTCTGGGAGGTTTAGGGCTAATTGATTTTGAGCATATGCTGTGGCTCCCACGCGCATGCATATCAATCATGATTGTCATTCGAAGTTGACGTACACGGAGATGCCTCGCTGCCGTACTTCCTCAATGTAACAGCAGTCCAAAAAGTCATGGGGAACGAGCCGCAGTAGCAGCAGCAGCAGCAGGATCATGATCCTACGACTGTGACGGGGAGTGTCGAGAGGTGTATGACATGCTTTGGAACATGCGCAAAGGAGCTCCGGGCCGGCAGTGGTGATCTACGGTAGGAGTGTTGACGAGTTACCTACACACGCCATGGCTCGAGGGGCGCTCGAGTGAAAGAGGATGAGCTCGCTGCAGGGCATGACCTGCGAGGCAAATGCCTTTGGTGCCGTTGTGGCCTTTCGAGGCCAGCCTCCAAGCCAGCCGCCGGACGTGCAACTCCAATCGCGATGGCTGCAGCTATGTACGCTGTCGTGCAGCACGTCCTGTGGTATTGCCCACGGCCGGACTAAGGCAGAGACAATCACGAAGCCGCCAACAAACGCCGCAGTTGTGCGGATGACCAAGGCCCTGCTGCAAGGCTTAGCAAGCCGAGCGGATCGGATGTGGTCCATCACTCTCAAACAGGCGAGAGGTCCGTCTTTTCTAGCGAAAAAGAATCAAGGCTAGCTCACGCGACCCGAGGAGCGCTCCCTACGACACTAAAATACAGTACATACTTCCTTCGTCCGCAAACGAGTCGACTTATATAGGACTACATAAGCGAATAGGCCAGCACCTTTCCTCTCAACGGACTGGCCCTCACTGCATGAGCTGTCTCTCTTCCTTCACCTATACTGAGCCCTCATCATCAGCCGTTGATGACGGCTCGGATGTGCGCTCCCCTCAAATCAGCACGAAACCATCGTCCCACTACTGCATTCTCATCACAACGCACTTCGATGGAGAGATCTCGATTGTGTGCAGCAGCAGCAATTTTCAAAAGGCCGTCTAGGCGCTCGGCACGCGCATGCAAGGCCGTTTGGCGTAAGACCGTTCTCTTTCGGCAGCTGGGGGGAAATCGCAACCGCTACGAGGGTCCTCTTTGTGTCATGCCGCCACGCGAAATAGATTGTTTACGACAATCGCCTGCATGAGATATGTGGGCGGTGGCTTCCAGCGTTTATTACGTGCGCCCATTACGATCTCGAGTCGGACATTCTTCTTGCATTATTGGTCGCCCCGTTTGACTCCTTTCTTCACCATCGTCTTCTCTTGCTACTCATCATCCAAACCCTCCAGTCTCGTAACACGCGACCATGTCCTCTTCGAAACCGCCCTCTGCTGCCAAAAACGGCTCAAACGGCATCTTCCACACCGCGGGCGTTCTGGAGACGCAGGCCAATCCTTGCCACAGCATGCAGGCCCGGCATGGGCCTGCGCGAATGCCAATGGCAGTTTGCCCATGTCACTTCTCCCTTTCTTACATATGTATGCACCGTAAAGTACGGCACAGACTACGTACATATGTCAGAGCCCTGTCCGGCAATTGCCAGCAGTGACCCTGAATGTGTCAATTTTCGGAGGTACTACTGTCCGATTCCTGAATAAATGCCAGCAACGCATGTTCCGATGGGGGCAAAAGATGCAAAGCAAAGCACCTGCGTGAGGCGGGCGGCGTGATGGGGCCTATATTTGTACGCGGCAGACAATTCCATCACGTAACGACTGCATGCAGATGTCAAGTTGTTGATGTACATGTGCATGTAGGATGGTTCCGCGGCACTCCTGAGTGCATACATGTATCCGTGATTCTGAGCTCGCGGAAGTAGACTGATGAACATTCATGGAGGGGCAAGCTCATCCTCTTCTTCGATATTGTGTTGCGTTGAAGAAAGCAACTAGTATGCTCCATGATATGCCATATATCCGTGAGTATAGAACAGTAGTATCGTACAGAATGGTTTCCTTCCCATCTCATCATTACACTCCTTTTCAGTATGTGCCTCTCACTTCAGCTGCCTCAACCTCTCCTGTCCATTCTCCACCCCTTCAGCAAACCCCACCGCCTTAGCCAGACTGATGGCTTCAGTATACTTCTTCCTCGCCAGTGCAACATCGCCCTTCATCTCCGCAAACTCCGCCAGATTGTGCAAAGCCACCGCGCAACCCATATCGCACTCCTCGTCGCGCTCTGGTGGCTGAATCTTTGCCGCGACGTCGATCGCTTTCTGCGCCCATGTCTGCGCGTTGGAAATCATCGACTCGCGCGTGACGGGAGGTTGCGCGGGCTGCTCGGCAGAAGTGACGGTCTGACTCCGCGCGAACTCCTGCGCCGCTTTCGCCATGCGAGGGGATTGTTGCGCGAGACATGTGGCGAGGTTGTTCATCAAGATGACCGAGTGACAGCTGCTGGTGCCGTGAAGACTGAGCGCTTGCAGGAACAGCGGCGTGGCGAGGTGGTGCTGGTCTTTGTCCTCGTAGGTATGCGCCAGGGCTTCCATCGCAGCGCCAATTTCCGAGTCGGAAAGCCAGGAGCCTTCCTCCTCCTCGCTGATCTTGAGAGTGTCGCGGCGCTGGCGCTCTTTCAAAACAGTTTCCACGGCCCAAACGAGGCGGGACTCGGCCATGTCGCGATTGTAGATCACTGGCTGCGAGTAGAGTTCACCCAGCTTGATGGAAATGCCAACGAGTTTCTTCAGCACTCTGCTGCGCTTCGCCTTGTTCTCCTCCTTGCCTCCCAACTGCTCCATCCACTGTAAGCTGTCCCTGCGCAAAATCTCCAGAACTTGTATCGCTTTCGAATATTGTTCGATCTTCTCCATCATGCCCGCGACCTGAATTTTGACGCCCATGATCTCGTCGCTGAAAGGATCCATGCCGAGCTCCTCGGCGATCTGAAGCGCCTGGCGGTAGTACTTGAGCGCCTCTTTAGGCTGCAAGTCTTCGTTCGTGTACCAGAGGGCCCTTCGCAACTTCACGGCGACAGGTTCGGGGAATTTGTGGAAGGATGCAATGATGTAGTTCTGGTATCGGTAGTTGGCGTAGATGACGGCAAAAGAGCCGCTGAGGACAGCGATGCTGGCAAAGACGATTTGGAATGGATAGTCTCTGAAGAGTGATTTGGCCTTGTCGGCGGTGGAAGATGCGTTACGGCGCTGTTGGTTTGCGAAGCGAGCTCGACTGTTTCGTCCAAAGGGGGTTGCCCTGGTGCGGGCGGTATGAAGACATCGTGATTGAGTCTGTCGTGCGTAGGTGTTTTGGAAAAGGCGCGCGAATGGTGCGCGGAATGCTGAAGGTGCTGACATTGTGTTGGTTGTGTATCGTAAGTCTTATGGCTAGACCGTCTGCTGGTGGAATTGATGAAGCTCTGATTCCGACGCCGCTGGAAGATTTGATCAGATAAGGTCCATGACATCACGCCACCCAATGGAGCTCTGTGCTACATGTATTCAATTGCTGCCTTCCCGTCTAGAGCTCTATCACATCTCCCTTGAACTGGAAGCAAGCATCGGTTCTGACTACACCAAGTAGCGTGGTCGAAGAGATGTGTGGAAGATACGTTCTCTCACTGCGGCCGTCGCAGGTCCGCCAACGACTGGACGAACAAAACATGCCAGCAGATGAAGCTCCGGACGACGACAATGATCGCATCCGGCAGAGCTACAACTTTGCTCCTGGCTATCATGGCCTAATCTACCGTGCTGCTACTTCTGATTCTGGTGCAGGCTCACATACCAACGACAGCAGCGAATCGAATGACCATGCTGAGGCCGAGGATACAAGCGAACCATCTCCCAAGCGAGCCAAAACCTCTCACAACACCTCCAAAGCCGTCGATGGCCGCGCCACAGCAGAGACCAAGTATAAGCTGCAAGCCGCCAAATGGGGTCTGGTGCCTTTCTGGACGAAGCGTCCGCCAGACTATGGGAGCCAAATGCGCACCATCAACTGCCGCGATGACAGCCTGCTCGAGAACCGCGGCATGTGGAACACGATGAAGCAGCGGAAACGTTGCATTGTCGTGGCGGAAGGCTTTTACGAGTGGCTGAAAAAGAACAACGGCAAAGAGAAGCTTCCCCATTTTGTGAAGCGCAAGGATGGCGAACTAATGTGCTTTGCCGGCCTATGGGATTGCGTCCAGTACGAAGGCAGTGAGGAGAAGCTGTATTCGTACACTGTGATCACCACGGACTCAAATAAGCAGTTGAAGTTCCTTCACGACCGCATGCCCGTCATCCTGGAGGCTGGCAGCGACGCCATGAAGACCTGGCTCGATCCTGAAAACGTCGGCTGGTCGAAGGAACTCCAAAGCCTCCTCAAACCTTTCGATGGCGAGCTCGAGTGCTATCCTGTAGACAAAGCCGTTGGAAAAGTCGGAAACAACAGTCCCCAGTTCATTGTACCGATCGACAGCAAAGAGAACAAGAGCAACATCGCCAATTTCTTCGGTTCGCAGCAGTCTCCTGCAAAATCCAAATCAGAGCCAAAGGCCGAGAACAAGACGGAAGACTCGTCTGCAAACATCAAACAAGAGCCAGACGACCCACGTCCAACCTCTTTCAAAGCCGAAGATCCAGAATCGAACGCTCCACTACCCAAGCCAGCCTCTCCACCGTCCACCACGCAGCAAATCAAACAGGAAACGTCAAAAGTGTCTGACTCCGATCTGCTTCATGCTGCTTCAGATGTAACAGAGAAGAACATCGAACGAGATAGCTCCGCTGTCGATGATGAGACTTTGATGCAAGCAAAGAAGGCCAGTCCTGTGAAGAAAGATGTGAAAACGGAGTCATCCCCTGCGAAAAGCAGTTCACCGCCTAAGAAAGGAGGTGTCGGAGGAAGACAGATGCGGAGCGCTACGACGAACAACACTGCAGAGAAAAGCCCGGTGAAAGAAGGAAATGCGAAAATCACGAGTTTCTTTGGGAAGTGAAGGATGCGCACAAGATCGCGACCAGGCTTGGGTAAACAGTACCATTGCAGTCATCGTTCCAAAGGCAGTGTAAGAATACTCCAAGTGAGACAGTGCCAAATTCCGGGTAATGACAACCACAAAGTTGACAAGATTGTCTTATAGTCAAGTGTGATGGATTCAAGTACCGAATCCGCTTGCTTCCCTTTTTCTAAACTGCCCTCTCATAATGAGAATATGAAGATATGATAACGTTCGTCGCCATCGCCCTCTACTCCCCCGAGCCCTCCCGCCAGACCCTCCATTCACATCCCCGCCAACATGTGAATCACATTCACTTACCTCCCCTCCACCCACCCGTTCACTTTCCCCCGCCCTTCCCCTCCACCCTTAATCAACTCTACACCGTCGCCACCCGTCAACCAAACCACAATCTGCCTGAGTGGTCTAGTGGTAGGGACGTTGCCACAAAATGTGCGCCAGTCGTCGGGAGCCATGGCACTCTCTTGTGAGGGAGGCCCGACGGCAAGGCTGCCTAATGGCAAAGATCGCAGGTTCAAATCCTGCCTTGGGCATTGTGATTTTTGACAGTCTGCTATTCGCATGTTGTGTGAAGAAGGAAAGGGGATTGGTTTCTTAACGGTGTAGCGTTGAGCTTTGTACGCTATGCTTGATCGTGCTTGCAGGAAGGGTTGGAGGCAGCGATTTAGGTATCGTTCGTCTCGACGACATCAGTCCCATCTTGGTATACCATGCGTAATTATCTCGCCACATGTGTACGTTGTTGCATTCGGGATTCTGCTCACGTACCTCGAGTATCAATAGCATTGCGGCATCGAAGCCGAGTAGCGCACTGGATGCTTTCTCAAGTGGCAACCTGATACAAGCTGACATGACATAAAAAAAAAGTAGTATGATGTGACTATGGACTCTGATCCCTTTTCGACCTCATGCCCGCGATTCCATTTCCAACCCCCCTCTCTCCCCTTCCCATGTGCATCTCCGTAGGAAAGCACTCTATCCATCCACACAATCATGCTCGTCAATCCGTTCCATCCATCAATTCCAGGTATATGCTAATGAAGTAGACGAAGGAAAGCAAGGAAAAGAGCGCCATGGTAAGAACGCCCGCTAGATGTGATGTTGGTGCCCTGAGGTGCGACAGGGCCCGAAACGATGAAGCCGCTCCTCCTCTTTTGGCGGGGCCTCTTGTCTCACCGCGTGGCGAAATGTGATTCGTGTTATGCCATAGACCAAGCAACAATGAAAATAACGCGTGAAGCATGACAGTCGTGCCAACCAGGGCCTTGGCTCTTTGATCTATATCAAGCCTCCAAGGTCTAAGATCCTCGTCATAGGTCTACTCATTGGCCTTCTGGCTGTCTCGGTCTTTCTTCTTCCTGAGAGCTGGCATGAGCGTCTTCGCTCTTCTCTCTCTTTTGACTTTGCGCTCGCTTGGTGCAGCTTCCTGCTGTTGCTGTTGCACCACGTGTTCAGCCTGTCCGCGCCGTATCTCTCGCTGGTAAGAAGGCAATGCTGTTGTGTGCTCGGTATCGCTGCTGACGGCGCTCGAGACATTGCTTGTGCTTGGACTAGCAGAGGCGCCAGGAGAGTCGATAGATGAGCGAGCTTGTCGGGTAGGTCGCTGAAGCATCAATGGGCGGCGAGGGTTCTTTGGTCTGAGAGGAGGCGGAGGCATGTCAAATGCGGCAGTAGAATTGGAGCCAGAATGTGTTGGTGTTGACTCGTAAGCGCGCGAAGATGCTTCGTCTTCGTCGGTTCCTTCTGTCAAGTCGGCAGCGGGATTGTGAAGTGAAGCCGAGAGGGCTTCGAGGTGAGGTGGTGGCGCAATGGTCGGGTCGGCGGCGACGCGGTCTGCCACCTTGTCGTAAGAACTCCGCTTGCCGTCATTGGAAGGAGGTCTTTCAAGCTGGTCAATCAGCTCGTCCCAGCGGAAGCTGAGAGCGCTGTTAGGTCGCTCCGCTCGTTCAGCGCGACTTAGACATTCCTGCGTGCGAGCGTGCAGGGTGCTGCAGACATCGTGGAATGTTTTGAGGTCGCCATCAGCGCTATGGATGGCTTGGAGGAGAGTCATCTGCGGAGGCTTTCCGGTGCCCGGTTCGGGATGCTCAGTAGCCTGCGACGTGGTCTCAAGCCAAAGCTGGATGAGCTCGGCAAAGCAGCGAGCCTGATCAATCAGATACGGTAGACTGGGGAATCCTTCGCGGCTCGTTGGTGGCAGGCGGTGCATGATCGTCATCGGCGTGGTATAGCTGAAGTGTGTCTCGGCGCTTGCAACGCCTCCAATACTTGTTGGAGACGAGTTGTCTGAATGCGAGAAAGACGAAGAGAGGAGGGGTGTCGGCACATAGCAGACATCATCGACGAAGCCTTTGAAGCTTTCTCGGTTTTGTGTCAGGAATTGATTCATTGGTTCCATCCAGTGCTCTTTCGTTCCGAAGGATGCCATGTTCGCAAGCGTTTGCAGAGACTTGGCAATGAGGGTACATGTCCGGCGTGCTTTCGGTTTCATATCATCTGCAGAATGGTGTTAGCATGGGTGTTTTGTGAACAGAAGGGAACAGTTCAGCATACCTTTCATGAGACCGAAGAGCTTCGGATTTAGCACCGCCGGGCAGAAAAAGCGCAGGAACAGGAATCCTGACACACTGCTAAAGCTTACGCTGCGCAGGAAGTCGCCATAGCGATCTTCAGCACAAGCGCGCACATGTCTGAATATGCGCCTGAGCTCGATTGGGCATTTCGCTTTCGCAGCAACAATGGACTTCCACACCTCCTGTGTGTGACCTAGCAGACGCCGCCAATTGCGATCGATGTCACCAGGGATAGCGACACGGTTGGGGTCCACCTCGCAATCGGGGTCTTTCTCGTTGATCTCCCGCACTTTAGCGCCGAGCGCCTCTTCGAGGTATTCCTTGCCAATGCGACGCATGTGGCTGTCCAAGCTCTTTGTGAGCAATGTATTACCTCTGAAGAGCAGATTGGCTTCGAGCGTGGCATTCTTGTTGAGATCACGGACTATAAGCTCGCGGTCTTGGTGAACGGCAGTTGTGCCCAGGCTATCGCCGCTGTCGTTCGACCCCATTCGTCGACTATACCGTAGGCGGTTGATAGGTGTCTCCTTGTGTACACTGTCGATCTCGTCCTCTACCAATGCCATGATCCAGTCGCTAGCCCGACCAGACACTTGGAAGATGTTGAGAAGACAGTCGCTGAGACGTTTGAGCTCTCCGGGAATGATCTGCGCAATCTGCAGGGTAAGGCCGTTCGAGAAGCGGTGTAGGAGGTCGTTGAGCGATTGATAGTCCTTTGACATCAAGATAACGCCTTCTTCCGCTCTGGCCTTGATGAGAATCTCGCCCACGCGTTGGTTGTACATGTTGACAACTGGCCACCATTTCTCGATCTCGTTGGCCGCCGCGAGCTCTTCGAGATATATCTCAACCTTTCCGCACGTCACATCAAAGGTGATGCCGCTGTAACCTCCTTCGGCATTCATGTTGCCAGTGAATCCGTAGGCTTCATTGACAAGCTTGCTCTGTTGCGACTCTTGTGCCCGCGCAGATTCCGGGGGTCTTCGTTTTATCACCACACTTGCGCTATTGAGTACCGGCGGTAAATCGGTGAATTCGAACGTCTCACCCCAGAGAGGGTTTAGACCCTCAAATTTCGCCGCTGTTTTGCCTCTCGTTTCGTTGTCCAGTAGCACTTCCACATGGTATCCGTATTGCTCGGGACGAATTTGCGGCGCTTTGCCGTGTCCACCGCTGAAAGCAGCATCTGGCGTGGTGTTGCCAGTAGGTGGGTACATCTTGGCTTCGACGACGCGAACGTGCAATGACCGTTCCATTCGGAACATGTCTGCTGTGGAAGTCGCGACCAGTTCATGCTCCTCCGCCTCAGCGCTATCGGGGCGTGGGCCGTACAATGCAGGTATAGTGAAGGCTCTGAGTAGCACAAACCAAACCTCGAAAAGCACCCTACTCTCGAGACTTAGAAATATCGGTCGCAATAGCGCACTGTTTCCGCTTTGGTTGCTCGTGTATTGCGGGTATATTGCAATGCAATACTCGTTGCCCAAGACTGTCGAATCCAGACGTTGAATGGCGCATCTGCTGAGTTGGCTGAGCTGAACAACAGATATCAAGGTGTTGTCGGAATCGGAATGCAGCTTCAGCTCGCCGTTCTCTCTGAGCTGGCCACTGATCCTCCTCCATCGCCTTCCTCCAATGCTTTGTACTTGATAGACCTGAGGCCGACCAATTGCAGCTTGGCCGAGCGATGAAGCTGGTGTGTTGTTGTACGTGACGTTCGTGTCCCAGAAGATCATGTTGCCAATCTTGATGACCGGTGCTTCCCTCATTGTGCTCGTTGCAACGGACCTTCTTCTGTTACTCCGATTGCTGTCTGCACGCTCTCTTCCATCCTGGTCTTGCACAGAGGTGGATCGGGAGACTGATGGGCGTGGTGGCAACTGGGGTCCAGATTCTGCGTCAGATAAGGTGGGACCTGTTCTTGCGTGAGGTCTGCTGTTCCTGTTACCACTGGGTGGGATTGGCTGCCAGCAAAGCAGTGCTGCAAACCACGAGTCCAAGTCAGACTGGTTGAACAATTTCAGGTGTATCTCCGTTGATGAACGTGCTGAGTTTACGTTGATGTACGGTGCGTCGTTGTCCTCTTCTAATTCGATTTTGCAGCCTCTCAGGTCGGAAATGAGAGATTTGTGGCTGCCCTCGCTGCCTCTTGGCTCGAAAAGGAGGCTTCCGCTATCTTCCCTGATGAAGCAATAAGCCTGTGACCATGGCGAGTCTGGTCCACGGCGGAAGAGAAGATTTCCGCTCATCCTCCCATCTAGCGTTTTCATTAAATGTAATATTCGGCGTGCGTTGGCTGATGGCAATGAAGATACCGACTCTGCGGTGTGAGTCGATATAGGTGATACGCTGCGTCTGTTGCTTACTTCGACCGGGATTTGCACGGGAGAGCCAAGAGATGATATTGAGGGCGCAGAGGGTGGAGATGTTGCCGCAGGGACCGATGCCAGATAGTCGGCGCCGCCACCGTGAAGGGGCGTTCCAGTGGTGTTGACGCTCGCTATGCGGTGTCGGTGCCTCAACGAAGTCGGCGAACGGTCCCTTGTACGGCGTTCATCGAGGGTGCGTGTGCGTGGCCGGTTGCTGTTGTAAGCCTCGCGGCCGCTCTGGATGGTGTGTATGTGGTCTCCATTGCCCTGGGTGCTGCTGCGACCCAGCATTCCTCGCGCGTTCGCAGCGTTGGCGCGGCTGTTCGGGCTCCTGTTGCTCGGGTCCCATTCGCGGTCTCTTCTTAAGCGCGTGCTGAGGCTGTCAGTCGGACTCGTCGTATGTCCTGTTCGGCCACTACCGGTGGCGGTTGATGCCATTGTGCCGACGGGGACGAGGGCGTGTTCGAAGCTCGTGGTGCCACGTCCGGTGCCGTCCTGGTCAGCGTCGTCGGGTGTGACGGCCCTGATGGTTGTGGCACTCTGCGCGGGCGACGCTGTGTCACTACCGGCCTGAAGTTGTGCCTGTGCCTGTGCGTACGCCAGTTTGTTGGCCTTTTCCTCAGCCAACCACTCATCATACAAACTCGGCTCTTTCCTCCGTCGCGGCTCCGTCCAATGCTGCCTCTCGCGCCCGCTCGCCATGTTTCAGCGATCCTCCAGGAAGTGTTTAGATGTGCGCTCGCTCTGCGACGCTTGTCGCTCGGTGTTGCTCTTTAGCCGCCCAGGCTAATAGCCCAATGGCTCGGGGCGGTAGTAACAAAGTTGTGTAGACGGACGGCGCATGTCGCATTCCTCCAGATCCAACGGTCCTCCGCCTCTTGCGGCACGCAGTGCCTTAACAGATTGCCTCTCCTGGTTAAGTTTTGTCAACACCTGGACCCAAACGAAGCGACGCAAGCAAGAAAGCAAGCAAACAAACTCCCGGCGCACGTTGTCCTCCGTCCGGATGGTAGCCTCCAAAGCGCTCAGGCACGCAACGGCGTCGAAAGTCTAAGCGACTTGCAAGGGTGGGAACGAGATATGCAGCAGAGCAGACGGCCGAGGGGAGCAGCAAAAGGCGTGGTACAGTAGTTCGGGCAGCCGTGCGGTGGATGTGGGGAGCAAGGCGTTGGAGCGATCCGCACCAAGTGCTGACAGGCGAGCGAGGGACTGGGACGATCGAGAAACGGCGAAGACAGAGAGGCAGATAGACGAGGAATCGAGTCACGGGCCAACGATGGCCTACACCACGATTTTTCGACTCTGGATATACCTGGAACCATACACACGACAGGCAGAACACACATACGTGCACAGTATCAAATCCCACCAGATGCAGCAACTGACAACACTAAAACACCCGTGGGTTGGGAGAGAATCATGTCACCAAATTATGTCCAGCGCTCGGTGACATACTTTCTCCCGTGAGGAGCCATCACCAATCAATCGATCAAACGGCAGCGAGCCCAAAGGCGACTCAAGCACGGCACAAATGTATGTCTGCCCACTTGTTCCCGACCCGCTCCAACGGCACTGCTATCCAGCCCTCCCTCCTAGTCTCTGCGAGCCCGAGGCTTCGACGAACAATTCTCTGCATGCGCCGACACTATTCGGCAAATGCCCCATTGCGAAACCCACCGGCGAGCCCATCTCGCCACTACTGAGCCAACCCTGCAGCCTGCCGATACTGTACACGACACTCATCCGAGCCATTCCCGCCTCGATGTACAGACAATAGAAGGCCATCCACGAGTCTGACTGTGGCATAGGCCAGCTGGCTGACAACCAAAAGTGGCAGAGTGGCATTTCACGCATGCTCTTCCCGTGAAGGATGAGGCTAGCTGGTCGCGTAACTTTGCTGGCCCTCGCCCGAGCAGGCGTGCCCTGTCGACAACTTGCCCTGGATGAGCCAATGTTTGATCGAAGCTACCAAACGCAATATCACACAAGACCCTCGTTTCATCAACTGCCCTGCACCGCGTTTCATCTTTTCACTGCTGGCTTTAGAAACTCAGCCGCCAGCTTTCGTGGTTCACTACTTTTTTGATAGATACCGGCTCAAACGGCACACACGTGCGGTTCGCGTGCGCTGACGATCGCAATGTGCCTCCATGTCAGTTCTACGCAATGGTCAGAGGGCCAGAATTATTGGTGCTGTTTTCTGGCATTCGGAGCAAGGGTAAGCCTCGTGCAGCTGTCTACGCTAAACTTCGTGGCCGGCTCATCAAGCGGAGAGCGTCGCTGGACGTCACTTCATCAACCCGAATCACGAAATCGCTCCAGACCAGACAATCAATGCGCTGCATGGTCGATTTGTTTCGAATATATATCGATAAATGCTACATGTTAGTAGCTGTGGACATCTGGTCACATATCAAGTGCCGGGAATCCTTTGGACTTTTGGGTGCTTCACCATCAGCAGGCAGGCGCACATTGGAACATCCAGACTCTGTCGTCAGCTCAGCTTGAACCACTTCATGATCAATTGCCTGCTCAAAGCAAAACGATCTGCCTTCTGTAGGGGTAACATACTGATAAGGCAACAGACACTTGTATATGATGCAGCGGCCTCGAGCGTGGCGGCCACCTCCGTGTGCCGACTTCACATACCGACGCAGACCTCAGTAGGTCATAAGCACATTTGAAAGATCGACCTGGGTAGTTGCGTGCCAAAAATAGTCTCATAGATCTATTCATGATACATGATCCGATTTTCTCAACTCCTTTCTTTTGATGGAAATTCGGAATGCTCCTATGATCCAGATCTTCTGAGCTTGCCCTCTCTTCCTAGTCAACTGCGGCATGCATGAAGATATTCTAGAACTTGAGTGTCTTGCACATCAGCGGATCAATTGAAAACTACAGTGATTCTCCTAAACAGTCTGTTACTATCCAATAGCTGGGTTTCGATCACAGTACTATATGCCCATTTCGCCGAGGCACGTAAAGCGTATGCCCGATAATTCTTTCGTTCCTGAGAGCATTGGAAAGGGGAGATAATGATATTTAGATTCCCCTAATTGTCCCAGCGCTTCCGCTTGGTCACAGTGCATCACCCTATCAATGAGATAGATGTTCATACTTACACTTCTACTGGATCTGTCCTCTAGTGCCTCGCCTCCGTTCCGTTGTCCTCGTGACGCTGCCATGATATTGGCCATGATTTACAGATCTTTCTCCGCAACCGGGGTGCTAGTGAGGTCGCCTTCAGGTCACGTAGATTGATGTGATTTCATTGAGACTGTCAATAATAGAACAATGCTTCACCGTGCTGTCCACCGCTCGTACCATCATGATTGATATAGCAATCTGCTACCCTGCCATTGAGATCTCTCGTCTTCGAACGATGTCTCTCCACGACCTGTCAGCCGACATCATCGGCTTCCGTCAATGAGTGTTACTGTTTTCAAACGAAACCCATTGACCTACGTGAGTGCCTTTCTGCAAGCCATATGCAAATATCGACGCTTCCCAAAATCCTAAGCTTGACTCCTGCCATCGAGACACTCCGACAAAGATCCAGATTCTCCGTAAGCCCCATGCTGGTACCATCAGCTTTCGCATGATATCAGCAAGGCTCCATGGTGGAGATCATAGGCGCAACGAGCGAGTATCTCTGCCATCACCGTGCTCGTATCATCGGGCCCAGCGCTCTCAGAAAATCGATTGCCCTTGGGAACCTGGCTATCGAGATCGAGTCTTCCCACGACCCACGTGCACGTATCATCGGTCACAGCATACTAAGCGAACCATCTTTCCACTAAGAACAGAGTACTAGATGTCAAGTATCTCCGAGATCACCATGCTCGTATCAACAATCTCATGAGACCTAGTAAAGTCCCGTGCCATTGAGAGTCTGCTGACGAGCATTGAGCATCTCCGAGATCGCGGTGGTCGTATCAGCCGCTTCAGTATACTCAAAACACTTCACCACTGCCGAGAGAGTGGTTCTGATAATCAAGTATCTCAGCGATCACCGTGCTAATATCAGCTGCTTCAGCGTACTGAGAACGGTATTGCGCCAGCGAGACACTGCTCATAACCGCCAAGTACCTCAGCAACCGCAGTACTCGTACCACCTGCTCCAGCGTATTCAACCCATTATTGCACCATTGAGAGAGGTATCCTGGGCACCGAGTATCTCCGCGGTCGCTGTGGTCGTATCAGCCACTTCAGCATACTGAAGCTAGCTTTGCGCCATTGAGAGTGAGCCCATGGGAAGTAAGTATCTCCGGGACACTTAAGGTGCTATCCTCGTCGCTAATGCCCTAAGAGCATCACCGTACCATTGAGAGCGCGGAAAAGCAAATTCGGCTGATTCGGAACAATGGAAGACAAGGTGCTTCCCAATCCGTCAACTTTCTTTGTTGCAACGAATAAAGATCCTCACTCGGCTTTCATGATAGTGACTTTGCGATTGACCCATCGCATCGTCTCTGTCTTGTCAGTAAGGTAGTATCAACCACGTTAGTATCATCTCCAGCACTTCAGATCTGAAGAAGTTGTGAAGGAGGTCTGCCAGCCGGCGCATTCACATGCTTTCACAAGCTGCCACCCACCCATCGCTCCTTCCTCGTTTACAACTTTTCGCCACTGCGCACCTTCCTCACAACACGACACACGCGCGCACTGCCCCGCCCCGCCCCGACAATAAATAAGCCGCCCGCCGCCTTCGTGTGAAAATTCTTTCTCTCCCCGCCGACACACACACACACGCACATCCCGCGACAGAAAACCACCATCTTCGCCTCGATGCAGCAACCCGGCAACCCCAGCAACCCCAGCAGCAGCAGCAGCCGCCGCGGAAAAAATAAACGCAACAACGCGCGCCGCTCGGCGCAGAAGAAGATGAAGGCCGAGGAGGAGAAGAAGCAGGCGGAAGTGGAGGGGGAGGAGGGGGAGCAGTCGAGGCAGGAGGCCTCGAGCTGGCTGGCCGCGGTGGGCGTGGCGGAGGAGGAGGTGGCGGGGGAGTGGGAGCCGGACGTGGCTCAGGGGACGAAGAGGGATAGGAGGGGGTGGAAGTGCTGGGAGGAGGAGGAGGTGGAGGAGAGGAAGGCCGCCTTTTCAAGGATGGTCGACGCTGCCCAGGCTGAGGGCAAGAAAGACGTCGGAGTGGTGTCCGACGCCGTGGCCGGGCAGCAGCCGCCGGCCCGCGAGATCCTTCGGGCTGTCGGGCCCTCGACTCGCGGTGCTGCGCGCGCTGGCTCGATGGCCACGCAAGGCGAGATGAGGACTCCGTCGTCGCGTCCTCAACGCGATATCACGCCGCTGTCGCCGTCGGTTCGAGACGGCCAGCAGATCGAGGCGGACGCGGAGGCCTCGGACGCCACCAAGCTGCAGCGCCAGCTCGAGAGTACGCGCGCCGAGAACATCCGCCTGTACGACAGCCTGGCCAAGCTGACCGCCGACCTGGACACGGCGAACAAGCAACTCAGCCAGCTGCAGTCCGACAAGAAGGAATGGGAGCAGCAGAACAAAGACTTCGATCGCGAGAACAAGAATCTCACAGGCATTGCCATCGAGCACGAACATGCCAAAGCTCAGCTGGAGAAGGAAGTCGACCTACTCAAGAAGCGCGACGAAGACCAGACCAAGGTCATTACGCAGCTGAAAGAAGAAAGCTCCAAGCTACTTAGTGAGCTCAAAGATGCCCATGAAGGCAAAAATGCGGCACAGACCGCCAAAGAGGACTACGAGTCCATGCAGACCCAACTCCACGAACGCATTGACGAGCTCGAGCTCGATGCGGTGGTCATGAAAGATGTCGCCGGCGATAATGACCGGCTGAAGAACGAGATCGATACTGTCCACAGCTCACTGGAGGACGTATTTACCGACATGGTCAAGGACCTTCCCCTCGACGAGAAGATCGAGTACCTTCGCGACCAGCAGAGCATCGCACCCATTGGCCGCCAGCAAGCCGACACCAACACTTCACTACACGAGGAGCTTGACGGAGCACTCGAGAATGTCGCTGAGAACGCCGACAAATCTACGCAAACCGACGCTGCTACTATGCCACAGCTCGTCAACAAGACCACTCAGACCAGTGCTGCTCTTCCCAAGATGGTTGAAAGCGCCACTCAGACTTCGATCAAGAAAATCGCCGATAGTACTACTCAGACCGACGCTGTTCTCCCCACGATGGCCGATAGCTCCATGCAGACTGAGCCGGTACATGTTGAGCCAGAAGTCGTCATCAAAGAGGTCACAAAGATCAAGCGCGTCAAGGAGACCGTTACGAAAGAAGTCCAGCTCCCCGTCACACCATGGTGGGTGTGGTTTGTCCTCCTCATCGGCATCGTCGCCTGCTTCGGTGCATTCGCAGCCCTCTGGCGCGAGAGACAGATCTGGGTCGACGCAAACGACCTCGCCTACCAGCGCCTGGCGGGCATCAACAACGAAGGGTGGATCAGGTGGATCACCCTGGGGACGGAGGAGGTGGTGGTGGGAGGGTTGGGAGGGGTGGGAGGGGGGTTGTTCGGTTGAGTGAGCTGCTTGGGGTAGCTCCTGCTGCGTGTAGGAGGGTTTGTCAATGCCCTCCGGGAACACAGGCAGGGCCTAGTAGGGACGGGTACAGCTGGTTCTGTAGTCCCGAACGGACCCCTCGCATGCTTCACTAGCCGTTTTTTTGTTTTTTTGAGATACCCAGGGCTTGGTTTTTTGGGTTTTTTTGATGAGTAACGAGGTTTTTTGATTAATTAATTCGCCCGCTGTGGCTTGTCTCTCGAACATTTCCACCATTTTTCCTATACCAAAGTTGATGATATGTGCATACTAATCACGGAGATGCCTGTAATTTTTACATGCTCTCTCAATGGTCTCATAGCACGTTTCTGATTTGATGATCTCTGGTACTCGCACCAGACTCGACAGAAAACAATCTTTTCCGGAAAAGGACTTAGCGATAACACGATCGTTCTTACCATCTCTCAGTGGTCTGACAGCTCGTTTCTATTTTGACGATCTTTGGTATTTGCACTATACTCGACAGAAAAGCACCAGCTTCCGAAAGGGGACTTAGCGATACTACAATCTTTCTCACGATCTCTCAATGGTCTCTTAGCACGTTTCTATTTTGATAATCTCTGATA
This sequence comes from Cladosporium sp. IMV 00045, assembly GCA_001931905.2. Lineage (NCBI taxonomy): Eukaryota > Fungi > Ascomycota > Dothideomycetes > Cladosporiales > Cladosporiaceae > Cladosporium > Cladosporium sp. IMV 00045. The sequence continues at coordinate 54,981 of MSJI02000772.1, read as the reverse complement.
TTTGCACCAGACCCGACAAAAAAACACTCTCTTTCGAAAACGGACTTAGCAATATTACGATTCTTCTCGCGATCTCTCAAAGGACTCATAGTCCATTTCTACTTATATGACTTTTGGTATTTGCACCAAACTCGACAGAGGTATACCGTCTTGGTATTAAGACCAAAGCATCTAATTGTCATCTTCTGAATACTTCGCCATTTTTCACATGCCAAAATGGATGGCATACGCACATTGAACCGGTATCATAACAGAGATGCCTTGGTTATCTTCATCTTATCTCAATGGTCTTACGATGCGTTTGTAACTCTATGATCTTTGGTATTCGCGCACGTGCGATAGAAATCCTCTACTCACGAACCGAGTATCTCCTTGGTGTCATAGTATGTTTGTAATTCTATGAATCATGGTATTTGCGCCAAAATCGACAGAAAAAACTCTCTTCTGGATCAAGGATGCCAACGAGATGATTACGTATCCATTATCTTATGAACCTGTCAACCGGAGATCTCCTTGGTGTGATAGCATCCTTGTAACTCTACGATTCATGGTATCTGCACAGAACTCGATAGAAAAAACCCTCTTGTGAATATAGTATCTCACCGATTTAGGAACATGGTTGTAACTCTACGATTGACGGTACTTGCACCAATACCCTCTTAGAGACCGAACATCTCCTCTTTGTGATGGCATTTGGCGTCCGGAAGCGCGTCGGTGACGTCCATGAAGTATGCGCGGTGGCAGCATCTGTCTGAGTGGACTTGTCGACGTTATCATTCTTGCGGGCGTAGGTAGGCAGTAGATGATATACTCGCTTGCTTGTTTTTGGGGTATTCATCTCTCCTCGTAGAATAAGGATTCAAGATAATTATGCGAATAACGGTATTTGCACCAGAGACGACGGAGAACCCGCTTTTCTAATCCAAGTACATGTATCTCATCGGTTTCAAAGCACGATTATAACTGCATGATTCATTACACTTGCGCCAAATGTGGTGGAGATCTCGTATCGTACATCGGTACGTCATCTCTCGACGGTATCGCTTTATATTCCTTTCGTCATGATCGATAGTAATACCAAGGACGTTCTTATAAATCTCATGGTGGAAGTCATCACACAGGTGCTATTATCCAACATCTGGTCAACAACTCTATCTTCCAACGCCCCAAGCATGCCAAAGCTTAGAGACATGTCGACAGCTCCACGCAGACCGATGCTGCCGTTAGCCCACAGCTAGTCAACAACTCGATTCAGACTGAGCCCACGAGCATTCCAGAGCTTGCTCCACGCAGACCGCGTTGGTATCTGCCGCGCCAGTGAGATCACGAAGATCAAGCGCGTTGAGACATCGTCGAAAAAGAGGTCCACAGGGCCTAGGTGGTCTTCAAAAATGCCCCGAAGGGCAGCAGCGACGGCGAGGTCACTCGCGGTAGAGGCCGAGGTATTCTTGATGGTGGAGATCTCGAGTGGCTTGACGAATATCGATAGAGCTGACAAAGGTGAAGGTTCAGGTAAAGACTACTCTCCTGAATGTTACGTTCGGATAAAGTTTGGCCGTCTTCGAGTGATTATTGAGTTGAAGATATCTGATATCTTGGTTAGCAATCTGGTTGCAGTGGAATTACCTAGGAACTCCTCGTCGATGGAACAATGCTCGTTACGCTTCTGAGTCCCATCGCACGACAGAGAAGAACGCGATGTCTGCGCCGTTCTCCGCGAAGAGATCAGAGCGCAGTGCTATGGTTGAGATATTCCCGATGAATGATTCTCACGTCTCTGCGATTCACAGCGCTGGAAACGATTCATATTAACGATGTTGAGACACATGTTGGCTCGGGAAACAAAGAGGAGAAGCGTCGTGGACATATAGGATAGAAAGAAATCAAAAGCATTTGCCCGTGTCTGATTGTCTCTTCACCCTAATGTGAAAGAAAATTAACATACTCCGAGACCAGCTTTCCAAAACATCCATCGTTCGCAGATGCTTTACAATCCGAGCACAACATTCGTATAAAGTGGGAGAAGAGAAGGTAGCCCAAAACAATGATTACTCTTGGTCTTCCTGTGAAAACGCGAAAAATTCTCTCCTCGTCCCTGACAGGAAAGAAAGAAGGCATCGTACACATAGATTCATCATCATCGTGAGTAAGATCGTTTCCCGTACCACGGGTCGAAGAGAAGACCTCTTCTCAAGGGTATAAGAAGAAAAGAGGAAAGAGAAAGAGCAAGAGAAACAAAGTGCTGCCGTCGAACCCTCTCCCTGCAATATGGCGAACAAGAAGACTTGCAAAAGAAGCGCTGACTTTTTCCCCAGGAAAAGTATGAAAACAGAGAAAAAGAGGATTGCGCTTGAATAACAAGTCATGTTTTGCCCTCCCAAGTTTTTGTTTGCAGGCAGAAAGTGTACACGTATTGCTTTTTTCCCAAGAAAGGAAGGATAAAGAAAACGAGTCAGAGTGTGCGTATTCGAGTTGAGATTGCAGAAAGATTTTCGAGGCCGTAAGAAGGGATAAGAATGGTATTGTCGTGAATTGCCGTTGAACGCCGTCGCTGGTGAAAAGATCAAAATGTTGGCTTTGTGTTGCTGCTGCTGTGTGGGTGTCGCCACACACCCACGAGCTGAGACCGAGGATATCAGAGAGACGGAAAGAGATCGCAATCACAATCCGCGCTCGTAGCCATCCTCCTCGTGGATGGTGTCCCTCCTGCCTCGGCCCGTCTCGCTCCCCGTCCTACTCCTCCCCATCCGACTGCCGGAGCTCTTCGAAGAGCCGCCACCGCCGTGGTAACTCTTCTCCCTGGGAGGCGAGCTTGAGCCGATGAACCACGTCTCGCCTTCGTCCGTCTGGCGGACTTCGAGGGTGGTGTTGATGGGAATGTTGAACACGGTCTCACCGCGCTGGATCTGAATCGTAGAGTCCGCTTTGGACATTTTCGAGGACGACGCGGCGCTCTTCTTGCTTGAGCCCGAGACGTGGCTCGAGGGTCTTCTTTCGATTGCTTGCGTTTGTGAGCGCTTGACGTTCTCCGCTGACAGAGCTGGTTGCGTGTGGCCTCGCATGCTGGCTTGGTAGGCTTCCGCGGCTTCCTCTCGGAGACGCAGTGCTTTGCCCTCGGCTTGTTCGCGAGTAGGATAGTGGTACTTGCGGCCGTGGGCATCTTCTACGATGTACTGTTGAGAGGTATGTGTGCTTTGAGACAAGGAAGAAGACTTGGTGCGGCCGGATGATGAACCGTTGGAGACGGAAGACTGGCGGCTGTGGCGATTTGAAGAGGATGGAGAGTAAGTCAGACGCTTGTCGATGGGTGGGCGATGCGTGCGATCGGAATCAATTCGGTCGTAGGTAGAAACGTCGTTCTCCGAATGAGGTGCTCGCCGAGCACCTTCACGCGAATGCCTGATGTCTGAGGACGTGGTGCGCGTGGTCCTCAACGAAGGTCGTCTTGCGGGCACAAGAGTCGGCGGCGGCATTGCCCTCCTGTCTTCCAACTCTCGGTAGGCTCGTTCACGTTCATGATCGCGCCTCCTGTTGCGTTCATGGCGGCGGCGTTCCTCGTATTCTTCGTCATACTCGCTTTCAGACGAGCTTGACTGAGATTCGGAATCGTACACATCGTCAATTGGAAAACTGCCGGGTATATGTGACGAATGCCTAGCCGAGATAGGCGGCGGCTGGCTTGATTGCTGGTGTGATGTGTGTGAGCTCGTCGATTCATGAGTTTGAGTGATTGGGTTGCCTTGTCGCGCTGAATATGTAGACGGCAAAGGCGGAGGGTATGCCGAACTAGGCGATGAAGACAACGTGTTGTTTGTTGAAGCTGGAGGAAGATGAGAGCCATATGAGTTCCTTGGTGACCCTGAACCGAGATAGGAAGCCATGTAACTTGCACCAGGGTATTGGGAGGTGTATGAACCAAGGTACGCAGACTGAGAAGGCGGCGGGCCATGCTGCGCACCGTGAGACCCCTGAGGCAATCCGGCATACGGATACCCTGATCCCTCACCATAGCTCCCCGCAGCCCAACTGACTGGCCGGCTGCGTGTGGTCGATGAAGTCCTTGGGCGAGCTTGAGGTTGGGAACCATAGATTGGTATCGGTTGCGCAGCGGAACGCTGAGGCTGATGGTAAGATGGCGCCTGTACATAGGGAGACGCTGCCATCGGATTCTGCACGGGATAATGCGTAGAGTAGGGGTGCTGTTGTTGCGGTGGCTGCGGCCGGTGAGGCAGATCATACCGAGCACCTCTTGAACTCGCGCAAGTTGGGTCCTGGCAAGTGGGGCTCGAGCATTTCGCCGGCGGTCGAGAGACCGAAGCCGACCGAGGTGGTCGTGACTGGTGATGTTGGCTTTCCGTTCGATGAATCGTGGGTTTGCTTGTTCTGGCGGTTATGGGCGGCGGTGCTTGCGCCGCTGTCTGATTGCTGGTAGCAGGGTGCGAGTTCGCACTGCTCGCCACTGTCGATGAGTATCCAGAATCGCTGGCGGCATCTCTGGTGTGCAGCTTTTGAGGATACGCCGATGGCCTCTTCGTGGGGCCATGTTTGCGCGCCTCTACTTTCGTGTTGGGTTGGGTGGTGCTGTCGTCGCTATTGTAATCCTCCACGCACGGGACCGGCGGGGGATTTGAGCGAGTCTCAGACATGATTAGGCGGGCCTGCAGAAGGCGAGATGAATCGACGACGGATTTTGACTGGGTTCGGCGTCGGCCACGCGAGAGTGTCTCCGCACTGGAGTCGTCCGGCGTTGCCTTTGGTCCCGCAACAGGGAGCGAGCGAACTTCGTCGAGTCGTGCGGTATCGTATTATTGAAGAAGAATGCGTCACCGCGCTGGAAGACAAGAAAGCTTTGTGAACATGCGCGAGGCCCTTTGATTCATTGTAGAGTGTGTCTCGGGAAGTACGGTCGTCACAAAGCAAAAGGAAACGTCAGAAGGCAAAAAAGTCCCAGGAAAGATGACTGTTTGCGCTGCGTAGGGCCGCTAGGGCCGTTCGCGAATCATGCACGCCGGAAGCTGGGTCACAACGAACAAAGTGCATGCGACGTGGGATCCCGAATCATCGCGGAGGGCCCGGAGAGGTAGGGGAGACGTCGTGACAGGCTGCGCGGCGAGTGGCAGGCCAACTGGGAGGGAGAAGGCAGAAGGGAACTAGGAGGAGGATGCAGAAGATGAGGATGAGGACGCGGCAGTGGGCCGCTGGGCATGAGTGGTGAGATTAGATTAGAAGTGAAACATGCTGAGGAAGACAACAGAAGGAGTCGCTGGAGCCCAAAAGTCTGGGGGATCGGACATGGATAAGGACCATGGTCAAGTGCTGGCGCTGCCTTCCCATCAGTCGGAGGTGGGAGCGGCGCAGATGTGTGGCCACCCTAGCGAGACCAGTAGCAGCTAGTCATCCTAGTGCTGCATGCAGAAGCGTATACAAGGTGGATGCCGGCGTGCAGGATGATGCCCACCAGGAGGACGAAGGACATGGCGCGACAGCAGCGAATCGACTGACAGCCACCCACCGGGCACTCGCCGAAGACTGCGACGACGCAGATGGTGTGGCGGCGCGCACTGTAAGATGGTGTGTATCGACGGTGGGCGGGTAGAGTGGTCCCGTCTCGTCGGCCGCGCGTGAAGTCGCTGTCATCAGGTTTGAGGTACTTACGCACAGTACATGTAAACACCATATACAGGCAAAGGCAAATGTCCCCGCCATACCCTGCTCGCTGCGCATCACTATTGGCGCAAGTACCGATCGCCTGTAGCTCCTTGGCCTAGTCGAGCAACGGAAGAAGTCAAGTCATGATGAGTAGCAAGGTTAAGGAAGAGTCGCACCAAGCTGACCTGTCAACCGGGCAGATGGTGCACACCCATTCCCATCCCCCAAACTCTCACCCAGCCAGGGAAGTCTGCCCAAACGGGCGATCTTCAGCCTGTCTCTGTCTACAAGCAGGCAACAACGCCGTCACTATCACTCACTCACACTGCACTCGCGGAATACGAGATGCCGCCAGCGAGCCAGGCAGGCAGGAAAAGCGCCTCCCCTGCATCCACTCGCTGGCACTGCTGCACTCCTTCACCGGAAAGACGTTTGGATCGTAGCGCATGTAGTCGCTGCAAGACATCACGACGGCAGTGGCGAGCAATCGGCGCGGACACCTGCCGAAGTGCCAGCAAGCAAGATAGCTTGACGAGAGAGCATCGGGAGCAAAGTTCGTTCAGATGTACACTGTACTGTATCTGCGAGCCGCCGATGCCAGAGACCCTGTGCGTGCCTGTGTACATGTATGTGAGTAGTGAGAAAAAGTTGAAAGCCAAAATCGACGTTCGTCCTTCCCTTCACCGCTCTTTCTGGCGAGATTGTGAGAAAGTGGACCACGGAAGTCTGCGCCAATGACAGTTTGAACGAGCAGCATTAGGTCCCAGACACACGTTCTGTACAAACGGCGAAGGACCATAGTCGGTTGCTTGTGTTTTCTGTATGAGATGATTATTGCGGGCCATGCGGTTCAGCCGAGGTGCGCTGGAGAGGAAGAGATAGGCCGAGCTGGATCATCATCGCGAAGTCTTTCGTCCTTGTCTTGTTCGATCGCGGAAGACCAGAAGATTGCTAACAATGCCCTGCCGATAGCAGGCACCGATAATACCACGGACGAATACATGTACGTGTATGTACGCAGCCGGCCAGACTCTGGCGCAAAGCAACAGAGGTCGTCAACATAGACTAGCGAAGCCGTTTTCCCCCATCGACGCCGTGCAACACATGGAACCAAAGGTACATCATCTACCAAACAAAGAGGTCACCGCAACTTCCTCCCGTTTTTGCGTGCTCCAAGGGAAATAGTGATAGATAACAATGAAGGAGGGTTCCGTAGAGTTTATCCGCGCGCAAGCTTAACGTAAGAAGTTCACGCCTACCACTACTATCGGGATGGTGTTGGGTCGCCGAGTTCGTCAGCGCCCATCCTGCGAACCCAGAACGATATTGGATCAGCTATAGCTTGGGATGAAGCTGTCGGGCAGGAAGAGAGACAGAGCAAGACTACTGTCGTGCGACGTTTCCCCCGGTGGAGAACTGGGCTATTGTTCTCCTCTTCTCCCCATCCATTCATGCTTGCCCAAACAATGGGCGATGGTGAAGTTTATTATATTGCATTTTTGGGCTTTTGCGTTGTGTTTCGCTCTTGGCTCGCGGCTATCTACTACTGCTGCCTCCACATCGGAATTGCTGCTCGACTATTGCTCGTCATGCAGTCTGCGGTCTTTCGACGCGTAAGTCTGCTCGGGGGGAAATGCGCGATGTGAGGAGGAGCTATTCGTTTCGTTCCCCGTGCTACCTTTCTTGATTTCAAGTAAATTCAATCGAAACTTTCACGTGACAGTCGAGTCACCGCTTTTACATCCTCTCCACGGGAGTGAGACCGAGCAGCTTCATGCCGTTGGCCAGCACCTGCCTGGCGCTCTCGTACAGACCCATGAGGGCGACCTTCTTCTCCCTGCTCTCGGCGTACATGACGCTCAGCGTCTTCGCGTTCTTGTTGCTGGTGTCCTTGGCGTCGTAGCACGAGCTGAGCGCCTTGGACATCTTGAACAGGTAGGTGAGAACGGTGACAGGCTCGTGGGTCTTGAGCGTGTTGGCGAAGACGTCGGGCCACTGTGCGAGGGTGCGGACGAGCTCAATGCCCTCCTTCGCGGTGATGAGGCTGAAGTCCGCTTTGGCGAGCTCGGCGTCGTCAATCTCCGACTTGCGCTTCATGGAGCACAGGCGGGCGTGGGCGTACTGCAGGTAGGGGCCGGTGTCGCCCTCGAAGGAGGTCATGCGCTCCATGTCGAAGTTGTAGCCGTTGGCCATCTTGCCGCTGAAGTCCTGGACCATGATGGCGGAGATGCCGAGGATGTCGGCCGTGGCCTCGGGGTCCTCGACCTGCTTGTACTTGTCCTCGTTCTTCTTCATGACATCGTGCATGAAGTTGTGCACGTCGTCCAAGCTGTCGGCGAGGGAGATGACGGTGCCCTTGCGAGTGCTCATGGTCTGGCCCTTGGGGTCCTTGACCATGCCAAATGAGATGTTGGAGCATTTGCCGACGATGTCGCTGTAAGGGGAGCCCATGAGACGCAGAATCTCAAAGAACTGTGCGACGTGGGTGTCCTGCTGAGAGGCGATGACGTAGATCATCTTGTCGAATTGGTACTTGTCGTGGCGCTCGCTGTTGGCGGCGATATCGCGAGTGAGGTAAAGAGACGTGCCGTCCCTCTTCTTCACAAGAGTCTTGCCCAACTTGGGCTTTCCGTGCTTGCTAAAGTCAACAAGCACGGCACCGTCGCTGTGCTCACTGAGCTTCTTCTCCTCCATGACCTTCGCTGCGCGCTCCATATCACTCTCGAGCACGGTAGACTCGCCACTGTAGTCATCGAAGTAGATATTCAGACGAGCGTACATGTCCTTGTACTTCTCAATGGAGTAGTCACGGAATCGCTGCCAGTTGGCAATGGCCTCGGGCTCACCGTCGACCATGCGCTTGAAGAAGCGACGAGCCTTCTCATCAATGCTGGGCTTCTCCTCGAGCTCCTTGAGAACGGCCTGGAGCTTCTTGATGGTCTCCTCAAGATCGGCCTCCTGCTCGTCGGTCCACTTGTGCTCAGGGGCTGGCTGGGGCGCCTCGCCCTTGGCAGGCTTCTTGGGCTTAGGCGGGACCTTCGCCTTCTTGAGCTCATCAATCTTAGCCTTGAGCTCGTTGGCGGGCTTCTGCTCGACGTAATTGTCCTGGTTGATCTTGACGTAGACTTCGTTGAGGTGCTTGACGGCGTCCTCCTTGAGAGCATCTTCGTTGCCGTACTTGTCGAAACCTTGCGAGAGAACACCGTACTGCTTGCCCCAGTCTCCGAGGTAGTTCATGGAAAGGGGCTTCCAGCCAGCGCGCTCGTAAAGCTTCACCAGGAAACCACCTATGATAGTACTCCTCAAGTGACCAGTGTGGAACTCCTTGGCGATGTTGGGACTTGAGTACTCGACGATGACGAGCTTCTGAGGGCTGTTGGGGTCCTTAGGATCGGTGTGGCCGAAAGAGCTGTTGAAACCGTACTGGTCCTTCTGCGTGAGAATAGTAGGGAAGGTCAACTGCGCCAGCGCGGTTGGCTCGAAGAAGAAGCGAACGAAGCCCTTGTCTGCGGTAGGCTTTTGAAGGAGAGGCGAGTCGAACTTCTCTGCGATCTCAGCGGCCAGCTCGTCAGGCTTCTTGCCCTTGAATCTGAGAGCGGGAGCGGGCAGGACCAGATCACCGTGCTTGAGATCCTGGGTCCATGACAGAGCGTTGTCGACTACTTGCGGCTCGGCACCAGTGATTTCGGAGACTTGCTTGATGATCTGAGCCCTGTAGACATCGACCGGGTTCACATTAGGGTAGAGCTGGACATTTCCGATGCTGGATGAGGCATCGACCACGCCTAATTTCTCAAGCTGAGCAGTGATGTGCTGCGTCTGCACCGCTTCGGCGTTCGCGTTGGTGGCGGCCATTTTGTGATTTGCCTTTGAAGAGAAGGAAAGTTTGAAGTTCGGAGCTTTATATCGTTGCGATTGTGACCATGCAAGTCTCGAGTGACTCAGGCTTTGACTGAAAAGCTTTGCGGCGTTGTATGACCGGAATACTTGAGGTACAGTCCGTGAAAAGCTCAACGAGGGTAGCATACACGATGATGGAAGAGGTAGAGGGGCTAAAAAGTAAAGACTAGACTATTCTAAGGCTCGCGGGCAACCCACACAGAATTGTTTGCGCTGAAGTCACCCTTCGCGATTGACAGAAAATGCACGGTTCACCTTAAAGAGTCACGTGACAGTGGGGGATCCAATCATGTACCGGAACCAATATTCTACCCGTGAGAGTACATAAGGCACGACTCAAGCAAGAACTGGGAGTCATTGGTTTGACATGATTCACATACGAGTAGGTGACTGGAACCTTGATGGCGAGTCACGCATGCTATTAAACTTGACTGATCTATATCGTGCATACATCCCAAATCCTTCATAACAGTCGCTAATAAGTGATTACAAGAAGAGAAACAACCATAAGAATAACCAAACACCAACCCTATGATCCCGTAGAATTACCACCCTCAGCCCAACCCAAAACCTCCCTGGCGTCATCACATAATCTTGCATACTCCAAGAGGAGTCTAAAAACGTAAATCTCCATATCCTCCCTTCTCAGCACCTTCTCCGCCCACTCCTTACCATCAGTGGCAATCCTCTCAGCAACATTGTCATGTCCGGCCAGGCCGACCATCTCGTTGCCGATGAAGTATTCCATCAGGCCATAGATGTCCATGAAAGTGTTGTCCATGGGCACGAAGTGCTTCCAGGGGACGAGTCGGGAGTCGTGCCATTCGTGGTAGATAGTCGCTTTGATGGGCATGGAGGTCGAGCCGAGGAAGCCGCGGTAGCGGCCGCTGAAGCTGTTGCCGTCGATATCCGGCAGGTATTTGTAGTTGTACTGCTCGCTCATTTTCATGCCTTTCTTGACGGTATAGTAGTGGTCTGTGTAGGAGCAGTGGGCGGAGCCTTCGTGCGGGAAGCATTGGAGGTAGACGGGCGCTACGTCGCTCCAGGTGTCGATCCAATCGCCGAGGGAGCCGTTGGAGGAGGCGGACGTGAACGATTGCAGATCGTAGTTGCCTTGCTGTGGCAAGATGAAGTTGCGCGGTTTCTCTCCGTTCTCTGCCATGCGGACGTTGGTCGCGTTGACCATGCTGATGAAGCGATGGCGCTGGAAGCGCGTCCAGTTCTCCTTTCTGTTCCTGCCTCCGGTGGCAGATCCTCTCCATATCATCTTGTCGTGTTTCTCGTTCCATGGTCCACCGTGGCCTTCGCCTCCGGAGTAGAACGGATCTTTCGTCCAGTACATAGCAGGAGGAAGAAGAATCTCGTTGTTCATCTGGAGCTTGGAGCCTCCGAACAAGGGAAAGAACTGCTTGGTGTTGCCGATAGAGATGGGCTCGACAAAGGTGCCGTGCAAGCCTTGTAGATGAGCGTTCTCGCAAGGCGATTTGGCTAACGTCCAATTCTGAACGTAGCCTTTGTACGAATGCTGAGGATACCCAGGCTCCAGCGGAGGCGGCATGGTGAAATCGGAGTCGATGAACGCATGCCTCGCTGGGCTTTCTTCAGGACATCCGACCACGGCCAAAGGCCAATATGGCCCCTCGCCTCTAAACTGCGGGTCGAACTTCTCTGGCGGGTGCTTGTCCAAGTCGTCCAAGCCATGAAGTGATTGCTTCAAGTCCTTGGCCGGTACGATTTTCCTACTTTTCCTTTCCTTTGCCATGTACTCATCGATCTCCTCGCTCTCAGCGACCATTCTGCTCTCGTCCATGACGTTGATCGGCATATCCACGTCTGGCACCCAGCCGCCGTCTTCAATAATACTGGCGACCATATCCCGCCACAAACCCATCCAGTCCCTCTCCTCGTCCTCCTTCCGCACCGTAACAACGCCATTCCGGACCTTGATGTAATGCTCGAAAGTATTCGCCTGCTCCCTCATCTGCTTCGCCTCGACGCCCCAGAACGGGTTCAGATCGTCGTAAATCCTGTCGAAGAACTCCTCGACAACCACAGCGCTGTGGTTGCGCGCAAATGCGAACCACCGATCGAACCCAGGCGGTGGCTGCCTCCCCCTGCGCTGCCGGTACTGCTCCGCGGCATCTTTCAGCGTGTGCGTCTCCTTCTGCAGCAGGCGGGTGAGTTCGACGTCGGCGCGCCCGATCAGCTCGTCGATGGGGTGCTCGCCGGGGCGCGTTGCGTGGGTCGGGGGAGGCTTCTCGGCCACCGTCGCGGGCGGGTGGTCGAGGTCGAGATCGAGGCTGGGAATGCGCAGCTGTTGTGGAACGCCGAAGGAGGAGACGAAAAGCCAGGCGCAAATGGTCAGGAAGCCTGCCGCGATCACCAACTGGGTGAATCGGGAGCCGAGCGAAGGCGCCGAGAACAGAGGCATGGTGGTATTATTGAGGCTTGTTGCGGCTGTGGGCTGCGCGCATAGTCCGGAAAGGTAGGATTCCTTCTCGTTCTTGTTCAATCGTCGTGCGATTTTTGGCACATGGTTGCACGCATTATGGTCGATCGGAGCAAGCGACCGTTGTGGCAATTAGAGAGTCTGATAGATGGCAGTGTAGATTAAAAGCCAAGAAGGCGAGACTTTGGTAGGGGAAGGCAGGGTCCCCGCCACTGACTAGATCAGAGAAAGTCAACCAATCTCCTCTCCTGTGAGACGCATGCAGCGCCGTTGAGATATACCGATGCTTTTCGTTACGCTTAAGCATGTTGATAGGCCAAGGTCTGTATTGCACGAATCTCGATATTGCTGACACATGGCTTTGTACTTCCAGGTGCAACTGAGTCAGTCAGCTTGCTATGATGATTACATGTACATGGGTATGAAGATGACGGATTACAATGCCGCATCGAGTCGTTAATGCTTGTTTGACGGCTATACTCTATGTCATAAAATAATCATGCTTTTCACTGTCTACATGCAATAGTCGGGCATTGTCATCTCAAGACGACGCAACCATGCTCCTTGCACCCAAATGCTCCCGTACCGACACCTGGCGATGCCATGCATCTTAACCGCGCTTGTCCCAGCGATCCACTTTCATGGATCGCGCATATGCTCATGCTCATGCTCATGCTCATAAAATCTAGTTCGTCTCTCTGACCACGGCATCAACAGCCTTAGCGAAGTAGTCGACGTTGTTCGTGTTGAGGCCAGCCATGCTGATGCGCCCGTTCTTGGTCATGTAGACGTGGTACTTCTCACGAAGTGCTTGGACCTGCGTCTCAGACAGGCCGGTGAAGGAGAACATGCCGATTTGGTCGGTGATGTGGTTCCACTTGCCGGGAGTCTGCATCTCCTCGAGCTTAGAGCGGAGCGCCTGGCGCATCTCGATGATGCGACCAGACATGGTGCGTAGGTCGCCCTCCCACTGAGTGAACAGCTGGTCGTCGTTGAGGACCGTGGAGGCCACGCGGGCGCCGTATGCGGGCGGGTTGGAGATCTCGGATCGCTGCAGGATGGCGAGCTGGGAGGCAACTCGGGTGGTGGTATCTTGGGCTTGAGGGCCGGGGGAGGTGACAAAGTGGAAGCAGCCTGCACGTTCACCGTAAAGGCCGAAGTTCTTGGCGTATGACTGCGCGACGAGGAGCTCAAAGCCTTGCTCGACGAAGTAGCGAATGGCCCAGTTGTCAGTGCTCAGAGAGCCCGAAGCGAAACCCTGGTAGGCGCAGTCGAAGAAGGGGAACTGCTGCCTCTCCTTCATGACAGCAGCGATTTGTTTCCACTGATCTTGAGTGGGGTCGACACCAGTCGGGTTGTGAGCACAAGCGTGCAGGAGGATGATGCTGCCTTCGGGAGCAGACTTGAGGGTGCTGACCATGCCGTCAAAATCGAGGCCCTTGGTGTCTTTGCTGAAGTAAGGGTATGACTTGATGGGGAGGTGGACATTTTGGAAGATCTGGTTGTGGTTTGCCCATGTCGGCGAGCTGAGGTAGATTTCTTTCGCTTGGGGTGTGGAAGGATTGTAGAACTTGGAGAGGAAGAGGCCACCGAGGTGGTTAGCGCCAGTACCGGAGATGGTCTGGAGCGACGCAACACGCTTTTCTTTGATGGCAGGCGAGTCGTTGCCGAGAATGAGTTTCTGTGAGGCAGCAGTGAAGTCTGCAAGCCCAGCGATGGGGAGGTACTCGTGGTTGAGGTCAGGGTTGTTGTGAAGGATGGAATCAGCCTACCACCAGGTGTGTCAGTGCTGCTATCCATTCATTCGTTCTCAAAACAGAAGACGAACCTTCTTGACAACGGGCAGCACCCATGGCTTTGCGTTGTTGTCGCGGTAGGCGCCAATGCCCAAGTCGACCTTCTTAGGGTCGGTGTCGGCGCGGTATGCCGCCATCAGACCAAACAGAGGGTCTTCCGGGGCCTTCTGGACTGCGCCAAAGGCGCTCTGGGTTCCGTTGGACGACATTTCGAGCTGGTTGCTGAGTTGGCGGAGTCTGTTTGCAGAGGTGTCGAGCCTGGAGGAGGTGGTGTTTTCCGATGATGCTGACATCGCAAGCAAAGTGAGTGGTAGGGACGTGGGGCGAGGTGGGCTTTTGTGACACGGATCGTGGGGGTGGAGGGCGAGGGCTTGCGCTGTCGCTCTCTGCTGTTAGGCACGCGGGGGGAGGAGAATGAGGGCGACGGTTCTCGGACCAGTTGGCAACTATCGAAAGATGTGAGAACTGTCGGTGCCTCGCGCCGCTCTTTTCAATCGGTGTTGCTCCGTCTCTGGGATGATCGATGGACCTCGGACACCGGCTTGGAGAGACCTGCTCAAGACGGCTAAATTTTCCCAGGCTCTTTTGCACTGCTGTCGTCGACTTTCTCGGTCGATTCGACTGGCCAGATTATGACTGCTATTGAGAATGCCCTTCTCTGAGGCGATCGGCAACGGGCGATTCAAACGTTGTTAAGGCGATGTCCGGGTAATTGACAAAGACGGCGGACAGGTGCGACGAGCAAGGCTCTGGAGTTGAGTAAAAGGAGCGTGAATTTAGCTAACAGATGAGGGAATAACGAGAAGATGCGCATGTGAACCGTCCATGTCAGATGAGCTACTTAATCGTTTACCAGGTCCACGGTCCGGTTCTCTTTCGTCCTGCCTCGGCCAGCTCGGCTCCCTCCTGTCGTCAATCTTGCATGTGCGCATGGCGATCTACATGTACATATCGAGAGAGTTGACGTGAGATACTCTAGTCCTTATCAAAGGGCTGACGGTTGTGCATCTCTGAAGAGTAGGATATTCGACCTCGGGTTCGCTATCTTGTCTGGTGTGCTGTGCACCTGGTCGGTGTTTGACAAGTTACCTCTTTCCCCTGCGGACCAACTCCACCGGCTAATCGCAGGAGCGACTTCGGCTAGTGCGTGGCTATTACGAGATCTCGCATTCAAAGGGACAAATGATGACATAAAGCCCAGCCTTTTGGCAATATTTCGTATAGGGCTTGCTCGCCTCGGCTGGGTATATACTTGCAGTTTTCACTGGGAGATGTGACTTCATCTTCTGGAGAATGAACTGCAGCGAGGAAATGCTGTGTTGCATTCACGAGCATACCCGCATTCGCAGAGATTTATTGACACAATACAAGACAAGATTGTCGTTCAAAGCCAAACCGAAGAGCTCATCAATTCCAAATCATCCAAATCGGGGCCAAAGTCACGACGATAGACCACGAAGGTAGAACTCAAATAGATCCCAAGTGGCCGCAAACCGAAGTGAGGTGCACACCTGCAACCTGTTTTTGACGACAACAAACAGCATTGCGAAGATGACTTCAAACAACAACATCAAGTCAAAGACCGCGGTTTCTGCTCCAGCATCCTCTTCCCGCATTCCGCACAATGCCTCAAAACCCGCAACTCATTATTACTGATCTTCTCACCGAAAGACGACAGAAACGCAACCATCGCCTTGGTATAATCCGCGAGCGCAGAGTAATGCCGTTTCTGAATCGACGCCTCGATGATACACAAGCAGACGTCCGTCTCCCAGAACTCCAAAGCTGCCAATGGACGTTGTTGAGACGGTGCGGCGTCGAATTCGAATCGAAGGAGTATTTGTCTTGCGTGAGTTTCGGTGACCCAGGAGTAGGAATACTGTGTTGCTGGGGAGTTTGTATTCCACGCCGAAGTGTTTGACGTAGAGGAGGCGGTCCCATTATTTCTGGAAGAGGGTCTTGATTTCCTCATATGGGCCGAGTGGAACGCCATGTTGAAGGACGAACGTGTTGTTGGAGTAGAAGATTGGGATGCCTTCATCTCGAGCCGAGTGACATGTTTGGAGTAGAGCTGGGACGGTCCACCTCAAGCGGTGTTGAAGTGGACAAGCTTGTACAGGGTTGTCTGAAACTGCAATTGACTGGACATCGAAAAGTGGTATCGGCTCGGGCTCGATCAAAACATACTCCCAGATCGTTAATTGAAGCTCCTTGGGAAGATTGAGCAAGAGACATGGAGCTTTACATGTGCTCATTATGGATTGTGTCGGATAGGTTGTTGAGCAGTCTGGCTTGTCGTCTCTGCGGCAGATACACCAAGTTCATGACCTTGGATAACATGAAGATGACGCAGCATGATTGAATTGCATTCTGGAAGACAGAGTGAGATCAACTCTCTCTCGATGACGAGTGTCTTCCAATGGCTTGATCAAGCGGAACTTTCCGGACAAGCCTATCGCGTGAATCTGTTCCTGCGCGAGGAAAGAGCAAGCGCTAGTGGGGCTTTTGTTTACCTTTCGAACTTGCATGCAAACACTACGTCCAACATCGCGCATTGGCTGTATCGCGTAACGCATATCATAGCAACGACTGCGCGACTCGTGCGACTCGATATATCTAATTACACGCTGCTTCCGTCAGCAGCACAACAACGACCAATACATGGCCCCACGAGTCGCCAGCAGCCGCGCAGGAGCGTCCGATAGTGAAGACGATCTTGCAGGCGCCGCTGCCATCTCGTCTGCAGAAAACAAGCGCGCCGCGCAAAACACCCTCGCAGCGACCAAGTTCGGAAAACCAATGCGCCGTAATAGCACTACGAAAGCACCGATCAAGAGGAAAGCACCCGCCGCGAAACAGACGCGCAAAGCGCTCCAGGACCGCACCAACCACCCCGAGGGTAGTGAGAACGAAGAGGAGCTAGGCCAAGAGATGGCGAACGAAGAACCCAAACCCAAGGCCAAGCGCGCGAGGACGACCACGGCATCCAAAAAGAAAGAGCAGGCCACAGCCGAGCCCGTGGAGGATGGAGCGAAGCCGGCTGCTGCGAAGAAGTCTCGGACGACAAAGCGCGCTGCGTCTCCTGAGCCTCCGCACGTGATTCCGGAGACACAGCAAGACCCAGAGCACATGGAAGATGTGTCGCACAGTGTGGAGGGCGCGGAAGAGCAGGAGGTCCAGCCCGCGCCAGTCGCGCGACAGACTAATGGTACTTCCTCGCGTCAGCGCTCAGCATCCCTACAGCCGCCGCAGCCATATGCCAGGGCGCGTTCAACGTCCGCCCAGCCCGGATACCGCGCAACGAGAGAGCGTAGTGGCAGTGTGAGTGGGACGGAGCGAGAGAGGAGAGGAGGCGACCCTGAGCTGAGGAGGAAATTGAACGAAATGACACGCAAACACGAGAACCTCAGCCTGAAATACCAGAATCTCCAGGAGCTGGGCAAAGACAACGCCGAGACGAACTTTGAGAAACTGAAGCGTGCGTCGGACGACAAGGCTAAGAGCGCAAATGAGCTGATTGCCTCGCTCAAGAAGGAGTTGGCAGAAGCACGCAAAGCTACAAAGGCAGACAATTCGGAGACGACCACGCTGCAAAAGCAAGTCAACTCGCTCACGTCTACCAACGAGAAGCTGGCAGCAGAGAACAAGGATCTGAAGGCGAAGGCACAGGCAGCCCAGAGCGACAACAAAGCAGCGCAGAATGAGGTCAAGTCAATGGAGGCTAAGCTCGCGGCTGCTCGTGCAGAGATCACCGCGCAAGAGGCCAAGGCTAAGGGTGCTGCTGCTGCTCGTAACGTGCCGACCAACACGTCCGAATCCCAGAAGGAGGCGAAGATGAAGGAGGACCTCTACTCCGACCTGACAGGTCTGATCATTCGTAATGTCAAGCGCAAGGATGGAGAGGACGAATTTGACTGCCTCCAAACCGGCCGCAATGGCAGTAAGTATCGCTGTGCTCAAACCGAAGAAATTCATACTGACTTTTTCATCAGCTCTGCACTTCCACCTCACAGTTGCCAACGACACGACATCATCCGCTCCGAAGACTCCTTCTGGCCAGACCTACGAAGAAGCAGAGTTCACATACGAGCCCCTTCTCGATGAGAGCCGAGACGGCGAACTTATCGATATTCTACCCGACTACCTGACCGAGGATATTGAGTTCCCTAGACACCAAGCGCTCAAGTTTTACCACAAGATGTTGGAGAGCATGATGAAGAGGATCATGGTCGAGGAGGAATGAGCTGCTCATGAATTTCCATCCTTGCTCATGGGGTCTTGTTAATGGGTCGTTCTTCTTGGAGAATCGGGTTGTTTTGTTTTGGAAGATGGACCAAGGTTCAAATCGCCTTCGCGTTCAACGGTTGCGGCGTATGGCGCTTTTGGCTGACGTTAGATACCTCTTGCTTTTCGCACTGCTTTATTTCGTATAGTCTGTCTGTGCAATCAAAAACTTTTGTCAAGAGTTTGATGAAATTGAGTAATTATTCAGTAATATTCCTCACGGCGACTCCACTATGTGTTTTAGAAGCCGGCTATGTGCCCAGGGTGAAGCGAGAAGCGGCTTATGACGACGAAGGAATGGGCTGCGTAGACTGGAGGTGGGACTTGGTGGAGGAGGGACAGGGAGAGCGCTCGTGCTGAACAGCTGTACCACATGGGAGATTGCCCTATACCACAGATACCTTCCTTTACTATAAGGTATACAACCGTCGCTGCGTGGACTAATCTTCGATTCGACGAAGCCATGGCCAAAACACCCACCGAGTAAAACAGCATCTGTCGAGTCCGCTTCCCGGCCCACGACATCCTTCGAACCAAAGCAAATCAATGCAGCCGACTCACCATCACCCGCCTCCACCGCGTAGTCAAGGTCGCCGGCAATGCACGCCAGCGATGTCCGTACCAGCTCAACACCGGCGTCGTCTTCCTCCTTGCGCCCACGCAACCGCCGGCTGATCTCAGGGTTGAGCGATCTGGGCGACGATGATAACAACAACAACGGCAACGCGCTACTGAATCCCAACAACACCGCTCCTACGACTAGAGCTGCCAGCCCGCTCCCGAGCCCCTTTGGCAGCCGAGGAGGCAGTCCGATACCGCGAGAACGCCTGAGCAGGACGGTCAGCTCGAGAGAAGGCGCCGGAGCGGGTCACAAAGGTGCCCGCAACCAAAGCCCCGTCGCCAGCCTTTGGGGCAACTCATGGAGCACTTTACAGGGGATTGCAAACGATCTACTAGGAAACGATGATCCTGCCTCACAAACGCGAACGCGCAAGCCGCTGGGTCGGCTGAATGCTTCTCGCAGCGGTCTGGGAGATTGGGGACCGCAAGCACCTACTTCCGCGCCGGGCGAGGGGAGCATAGGAATGGGATCTCGAGAGGAAGTTGAGAATGCAGTCAGGGCGCAGAAGCGGAAGGATTTGCTCACGCGTGGCGAGAGCTATGCGGATTCACTGGGGCGGATCAAGAGGAGGACGTCGGATGAGGATCGAGGGGTGGCTTCTTCGGCACCGCCGGGAGACCACGAGAGGAGGGATGCGTTGGTCTATCTGCATCATACGAGCAAGGAGGATACGCTTGCGGGAATCACGATTCGGTATAATTGTTCGGCGAATGCTTTGAGGAAAGCGAATCGAATGTGGCCGAACGATACGGTGCAGATTCGGCCGACGCTGATTCTCCCGGTTGATGCCTGTGGTGTGAAGGGCAAACTGCTTTCAGAACTGGAGGTCGCGGATTTACTAGGCGACGATAAAGACGCCTTGTCTGCAGGGAAGGCAGAGGAAGTATCAACACCCAAAGCCACAGCACCACCAGCCAGCGGCAATGACCTGTCGCGCAACCGCACCAACTCCTCCTCAACCAACACCAGTCACCAAAGGTCCTCTTCGACGGCCGTATCTAGAATCGATGAAGAACCACCCTGGCACCACGATTCCTGGATCCTCTTCCCCGGCGCCTCCAAACCCACCGAAATCGCCCGCCTCTCACGAAGAACACTCGGCTACTTCCCACCAGCCCGACGAAAAAGCGCCTCCTACTCCGACCCCGACACGCCCTCCACCTCCCTCGACCTAACCCGCACCACCTCCGACCACCAACACTCCGCCCTCTCCCCCCTCCGCCAAGACCCACCCCAACGCCCCCGTCGCTCCCGCCGCACCTCCAACGCCACATCCGGCTACTTCCCCTCCTACCTCGCCGGCCCCGGCGGCGTGGGGACAATGAACAAGAACGTCTCCTCCCCCGGCCCCGCGCAAGACGGTCTGAACAAATTCTTCGCCCGCCACTTGCCCGACGTTGCTCCCCCTCGCAACCAGCAATCTCTCTACCAGCCCGAACTGCCTTTGTATGCAGACGCCGCTTCGGGCACCACAACGCCCGGCTCGCCCGCTCTCAGCGGCGGCGGTGGGAATATTAATATCGAGAATGTCGGCGGCGCCATCGAGAGCTGGATGCGGCGCGTTGCGTCCAAGGCGAAAGACGCCATGGAGCCCGCGGAGCGGGCGAAGGTCGGGCGCGTGAGTGTGGGTGCGCCGCATTCGGGCGTGAGGGGTGTGGGGGATTTGATCGAGATGACGGATGAGTTTGAGATTGGCGGAGAGGAGGACGAGGAGGATGGAGAGAGGGGGAGGAGGGGTTCGGAAGTGCACGTCGGTGCTGCGGGTAAGAGTAGTAGCTCTTCTGGCTATTTCAGCTCGAATGCCACGGCGACGAGTGCTGGGAAGAGGGAGAGGAGTAAGGGCCAGGGCGGGTATTTGGGTAAGGGGAAGGATGATTGAGAGCGGTCTTTTGCGATTTATTGTTACTTCATGGCTGGTATTCCTTCCAAGATTCAGAGGATTTTTTGTCGTTTCTGCTTTGTGTGCACTGGCGATCAGGCGATTTTGGCGAGACGAGGTTGTTGCGCAAGCATATCAGGCAGTCTTTCGAGACCTCTCCATCCTGTTTGAAGGGCTGGGACTTTTAGATGGCGGTAGCGATGGTTGAACGCTTTTGGGCGTGTTATTGAATTGAATTTTATTACATTTGAATTTAGAAGACTTTCCCTATTCAAAAGCAGGCAAGAAGAATGGAGTTGGCGAGAACGAAGCTGCGGCGTGTTTCTTTGCGAGACTGGTACTTGGATCTCGCCTGCTATGTGGCGCGAGCCTCCTCGTGACGACGTGTTTTCTCGCCGTGCACACTTCTCGAGTGGGCGAGGTATGATTGGGTGTTGTTCAAGTTGCTTCTTGGCGAAACTATTCTCGACTAGGAGATACAAAAACCAACCTCGATCGATTTCGAAGCCTAGTTGGCCTCGAGCCTTTCCATAAGACTTGAGAATACCTTACCGGCAAGTGAAGAAAGCCGTTGAAACACGCCGCATCCCCCTTCCCACCAGACCACGCATATCCCCAAGGCCAAATATCACCGTCATCTCACCGACCTCAAAGCGTGAACGTCAGCGGCGTTCCACACTCACAGCCATGTCCGCTCCGAGGCGCAAGAAGAATCATGCCCAAAAGGACAGCAGTCTTGTTCTCAGCCGTGGCGTGTGTGGCTGGGAAAAGTGCAAGCAAGCGGTGGAGTGCCATGATCAGGACCGAGCGTTGGTGGCCGTCGAGTCGTGCTGCAGAGCTAACGTATCAGCTTTGCAACTGTCGGAGGCGGGGCACGGTTCTTTGCTCGTAGGTGGTATTGGAGGGGGTGGGTTGTTTGCAGATGTCAACAATGGATGAATGTATGTATGTATGTGAAGTGAGATGTATCTGTAAGAAACGTAAACGTGTATGTGCTCGTCGACTTGAAAGTTCTCTCGCAGCTCGATTCTTGCACCATGGATATGATGGGATACAGGAATCCTATGATTCTTATAAGTAAAAAGTAATAAGGAAAAAAATAAATGAATAAATAAATAAAAAAGAAATCTCTATCCATCTTTGGGTGTCTAGATGTTGAAAATCTTTTGGTGTTGAGAGGCCATCCTTCTTCGCTGGCCTCTTTTGGTTACCCAACTCGTGGTTGAAGTCTTCTTCCCTCTCCCTCTCATCGCCGGTGAGGGAGTTCCCTCGCCAATGCTGAAACGTAACGAAACTTTCTGAACCGCGTAAGAAAACAGACATTTCCATCAGCATATTCGTCAGCCGACGACATAATTGCTCAACCTCCCCATGCTCGCCCTCTTCTCCTGCGCCGGCGTCGGCGTCACCGGCCGACTACTCTCCAAGCAATGCAGGGCGACATTCTCCCTGACAGCGACATACTCGCTATCCGCATAGCCCAGCACTTGGGAGATATGGCTGCTCCGCCTCCCCTTAATGCGCATGACCTCGGTATTGGAGTAATTCACAAGAGCGCGGCCGACCTCCTCGGCTTCGCTGAGAGCGGCGTCGCGCGCCGGAAGCACCGAGATGCGCACGCACTCCTGCTGCCCGAAGTGGCCGTCGACGTCCACGATGCCGATGGGGAGGAGGTTGGCCTTGTTGCAGAGGGCGGTGTAGGCGCCCGCGTCGATGTAGATCGTGCCGTGGGGCGCGAGGCCGTGGAGGAGCCAGAAGTGCCGGTCGCGGATGGGTTGGGGGGCGGGCAGGAAGCGTGTGTGAAGGGGTGGGAGGGAGGGTTCGGCGAGCGAGACGCCGTTGTTGGCCACAGGGACGGTTTGGATGGGCGTTTCTGAGGAGGAGGGGGTTTGCTCGCCGCTCGCGTCGGGGCTGTTTTTCAGGCTCTCGACGTACCGCACTATGCTGGCGATGTTGCCGGGCTTGCTACTGCGGGTGACCACCGTGACGGCGCCGGCGGCGGTGGCGAGGCGAGCGGCGGTGATTTTCGTGCCCATGCCGCCGGTGCCGAGGGATGAGCCTGCGCTGGAGGTGTCGGCTTCCAAGACGGAGATGTCGTCGACAACTTCGATGGCTTTGGCGTCCGGGTTGGTTCGAGGATTCTTATCGTACAGGCAGTCCACGTCGGTCATGAGGAAGAGATAGTCGGCCTGGACCATGGCGGCTGTGATGGCGCTGAGGGTGTCGTTGTCGCCGAACTTGATTTCCTGGACGCTGAGAGTATCGTTTTCGTTGACGATGGGGATGACGCCCATGTTGAGCAGCTCGATGAAGGTGTGCTCGGCATTGAGATATTGTGTTCGGTCGGCGATGTCGTTCCTGGTGAGCAAGATCTGGGCGACTGGCTGGCGCATTTGCGAGAAGAGATTATCCCACATGCTCATGAGCTTGCACTGTCCCACGGCGGCCAGGGCTTGCACTTGAGGAAGATGCTTTGGCCGTCTCTCCATGTCCAGCTGGCGCAGGGCCATGCCAATGGCGCCGGACGAGCATATGACGACGCGGTGGCCATCACGGCGAAGACTGACAGCAGTCTCGACGATGGTCGAGAGAGTGCTCAAGAGAGGCTCATGGGTCTTTTCGTCGACAATGGACGAGGTGCCTGTGACATGTGGGCGTTAGTGGGGTTTGTTCTCAGACACTCGCTGGAGTCGTCACATTTATATACCGAGCTTGATTACGATGGTCAGGTGGCCCTTCATGTTGGTGGGAGCCCTGGAGTTTCTATGATTTTCCTGGACGGTGCACAGCGCTGGACCGGCTGGCTGGGTGGATGAGATGTCGCGAAAGTTCTTATAATTGCGTATGGACGATTGACGCCATGGAATATGAGTACAAAGACAGGGCGTGTAGGCGAGGGTTCTCTACTGTCCTACATACCCGAGTACTACTAGCTTTGCTCATCTGGTAAATTCACCAGCACCCCGCCCT
This sequence comes from Cladosporium sp. IMV 00045, assembly GCA_001931905.2. Lineage (NCBI taxonomy): Eukaryota > Fungi > Ascomycota > Dothideomycetes > Cladosporiales > Cladosporiaceae > Cladosporium > Cladosporium sp. IMV 00045. The sequence goes on along the minus strand of MSJI02000772.1, from coordinate 31,432 downwards.
ACCACGGTCAAAGCCTTGCGATGAGACAGGCCAAGTGGAGCGAAGTCGGAGAAGGAAGCCGAGGACTCAAGTCTTGCCTGGCCTTGCCGTGAGCTTTCCCCAGCAGTTTGGCAGTTTGGGATGGTCGGTGTTGCCCAGCCAACTCGGCGCCAGCGACAACACACGACCACGCACAGGCGGATTTTCCAAACTCGAATGGCTGGGTCAGCATCATCGCCCGTCGCCCAAGGACCACCCATCCCAGCACTGCGCACTTATCGTCGATCATGAACCGTCTTGCGTCTTTGCCATACATCTAGCGTCCCGTCGCCCAACAATCCCATAAACAACCCACCACCACTCCTCCCACTCCCGCAAATCTTGCACCCAAAACCAAGAGATACCATTCATTCATTCCCATTCCCATTCCGCATCACCATTCGCCATGGCCGAGGTTCAATACCTCTCCAACCAGCTGGAGAGTGTGCATGTGCAAGATGAGAACTACGATACCAACGCGCCGCCCGTCCCGCCCAAGAACAAGGTAAGCTGCCTTCTCTTTACCATGCAATGCGCACAACAATACAAGTAGCTAACACATCTACTCCAGAGCATCAACCCCAATGCGCCTCCCAGCCGTCTCAAGCTCCCTCTCCAAAAGCTGCCCGCCAATGCCGCACCACCCAAACCCGCACAATTGACAAAGATCACCCTGCCCTCACAAGCAGCACAACAACGCTCCTCCGCCGAATCACGACCTTCAGACTCTTCCGCCGACCCCATCTCACAACCACAAGAGGCCAAGCCGAGGTCCAAACAGTATCATCTAGGCATGTTTGAGATTGGAAAGCCGCTTGGAAAGGGCAAATTCGGCCGCGTCTACCTCGCCCGCGAGCGCGCCTCAGGCTTTGTCTGCGCCCTCAAAGTCCTCCACAAATCCGAACTGCAACAAGGAAAAGTCGAAAAGCAAGTGCGCCGCGAGATTGAAATCCAGGCCAACCTGGCTCACCCACACTGTCTACGCTTGTACGGCCACTTCCACGACAGCAAGCGCATTTTCCTCATCCTCGAGTTCGCCGGCAAAGGCGAGCTGTACAAGCACCTGCGCAAAGCGGGCAAGTTCCCGGAATGGCAGGCGGCGCAGTACATCGCACAGATGGCGAGCGCGCTGAAGTACCTGCATAAGAAACACGTCATGCACCGCGACATCAAACCCGAGAATATCCTCGTGGGCATCCACGGCGAGATCAAAATCAGCGACTTCGGCTGGAGCGTGCACGCACCCAACAACCGCCGCAACACCATGTGCGGAACCCTCGACTACCTGCCCCCGGAGATGATCAAGCCCGGGCGCGAGGAGAACTGGTACACGGAGAAAGTCGATTTGTGGTCATTAGGAGTGTTGACGTACGAGTTTCTCGTCGGAGAGGCGCCGTTCGAAGACACGCCCGTCATGACGCAGCGGAGGATCGCGAAGTGCGACATGTCGATCCCTCAAAATCTCAGCCCGGAGGCTAGGGATTTGATCAGGAGACTGCTGGTCCTCGACCCCGAGAAGAGAATCAGTCTGGAGGATGTCGAGACTCACCCGTGGATCATCAAGCACTGCGTTAAGGGCGAGAGGGCTTATAACCGCGCGAGCACCGAGAAGAAGGAAAGAGCTTGAGGATGACTGTTGAGAAAAGATGGGGCTAATGGTGTTTTTACGACCTTTTTGTTTTAAGATTGATCTTGCATTTGGCGACGGCGATGGAGGGGTGATTGGCGTTGGGTGGAGTTTTGTCTTGTTTCTGGGAAGGGCCTTGGGTCTGATTTAATGTTTTGGGATTGGGATTTTTGCTCGCTCTTTCTTGCGGTTTCAGCATTCATTGATTGGGGTGGGCAAATGCTGGGCTATTAGGCTAGTCATAAATTTGTACTACTGTGATTCTATCGTACACTCTTGCTCTTTTCTTTACAAGTTTTCCTTCCTGAGTGGCGTTTCGTGGTCTTCGTTCTCTTCCGAAGACGCTGCCAGATCTTTGATATTTTGTACAATGCCTCGTCGCTCCTGCGGGGATTCGTCGCTCATGGCGCACTGCCAGCAGAGATATGGACAACTCTTTGTAATCCCCTCCACGAGCCGTTTACACCGCCCTTTTTGAGAGTAGCCTCGTCCTCTCTCCTTCCATCGAGATATTCCTCACATCCATATCCTCCGTCCACTCCCCAACCTCTCCGCCTTATTTATAAATCTCATCAAACGGCCTCGTATCATTAAAACAACTATCCCAAACCTCATTCACCACCGTCTCCGCATGCTTCTCATCCCTACACCCGGGCCTCGCAGCAACGCTCAGCGCCGCCCTTCTCCTCACACACTCCTGCAACTGCTGCGTGACGCCCCACTGCCCGCGCGTGAAAAACTCCCTCCCCCACCTGCACTCGCCCGACAGCGTGCTGGCGCGAATCTCCGTGCACGCTGCGTGCCGCAGGTTGTGCACGGCGTCCATCTTGAAGCGCAGGTGATCGTAGGCGTGCACCATCTCGTGCGCCAGCGTGTCTTCCACGTGCCCGCGGTTGCGCATCTGGTTCGCGCAGATGAGGATGCCGTATTCGGGGTCGAAGCCGCCTCCTTGGCTGGCGTCGCAGCGCCGGCAGAGGACGCGGCTGGCGTCGATGGTGGCGCTGCCGGTGCTGGGGCCGAGGAGGTCGATGTTGTGTTTCATGAAGCGTACGATGGGGCTGTTGGCGAAGAGCCATTTGGTGTGCGAGTCGCAGCGTTTGCAGTCCCGTTCTTCGTTGAGTGTGTCCCGGACGTTGAAGTAGGCGGTGCGTTCGCGGGGTGTGGCGGTGTTGGTTAGGAGGTGGAAGAAGGTGGACCAGGTGTAGAAGGCTTCGTCGTCGGGGGATATTGAGGGTGTGGTTTTGGGTGTGGGAGAGGGTGGTGAGGGGTTTGAGGGCGGTTGTGATTGTTGTTGTGAGGTCGACATGATTGCGATGTGGTGGCAGTACTGACTCTGTCACCGAGTCTGGACTGGCGGTTCTTCTCTATCTCGTCTTACGCCAAAAAGTAGTTGAAGTCGTCGAATGCCTGTTCGGTCCAGCCGACGCGGGATTGTGATTGGTGCGGAGTGGCTGAAGTCGCCAAAATGCGCGAACCCTGCGCTTGCGATTCACGCGACGTCATGTTTGGGGGGCTGCGTGTTTGGAACAAACAATTCCCCTCCTTCGATTCTGTCATGTACAATTGATCCTGGGTGAGAGAGAATCGTCCTCCAAACTCGACCGACACCCGGTCGAGAACGCCATTCATCATGGACCCGCCGCCGAAATCGCCATCTTTTTTCGCGCGCTCGCCATCGAGCCTCTCACACGCGACGAGTGCGCATGACCAGGAAGGTTCAAACAATAGCGTGAACCAAATGCCGGTCGATAAGGATCGCCGCGCGAGCGCTTCTACTCTACCTCACACGCCTACTTCAAAGACCGCCTCTCCCACGCCATACTCTGGGCGTCGTCCTTCTTCGTCATTCGCCTTACGCCAGTCTGCGCCATCTCCCCGTCTGAGCAAACGGAGCTCGCGTTCGTCTCTCCCCGGCCAATCGCCACAGCAGCCCTCCGATGGCAACGAGCAAAAAGCGACGCCGAAGAGATCCATCAGCAACCTGATTTCCGGTCTAAGAGAGGCGCAAGCGCAATCCAGCATGGCGTCCATCGCCGAGCCAGTCCAGTTGACCGGACCCGACATTGCCAAAGTGCACTTCGCGCGCGAGCTGGCGCGCATGGAAACCGCCGAAGCGGAAACTCTGGTTGTGCTGCACGATGCTTGCTATGGGCATCGCTTCTCGCGACCGCGTACGAGCAAAAGTGCTTTGTCAATGATCGTCGAGAGACCGGAGCGATTGCATGCGGGTGTGCTGGGTGCTGCGACGGCTTTTGTGCGGTTGGGAGGGCATTTTGAAGGGGAAGTGAATGCGCCCAAGGTGGAGAGGGAGACGGCTGTTGAGGGCTCGCCGCCTTTCAGGATTCGGAGGACGGCTCGCACGCTGGATGTGAGCAGTAGTTATGTCACTAACGTTCATGGCACGGCTTGGATGAAGGAGTTGTCAGGCATGTGCGACGCTGCTGGGGGACGGTTAGCGAGGGGAGAGAAAGAACTGGCGCGTGACTCGACCACCGACGATGGCGAGAAGCGCACACTGCATGAGGGTGATTTGTACCTGTGCACGGAATCTTTGAACGCCTTTCAGGGAGCTTTGGGTGGCGTGGCCGATGCGATCGATGCGACTTTTTCGACGGAATCGCGAACGAAGCGTGCTTTTGTCGCCGTGCGTCCGCCTGGTCATCACTGCAGTGCTGACTATCCTTCTGGATTCTGCTGGTTGAACAACGTTCACGTCGGTCTGGAGTATGCGGCGCAAACTCACGGCTTGACCCACGCGGCAATTATCGATTTTGACCTTCACCACGGAGACGGTAGCCAGTCGATCACATGGGACCGCAATAGCAAGAACAACGTCAAGCGCCTAAATGCAAAGAATAACAGCAAACTCAAGCTCGGACCTGATATTGGCTACTATAGCTTGCACGACATCAACAGCTATCCATGCGAGAGTGGCGATGATGAGAAAGTACAAGCAGCCAGTCTTTGCGTCGAAAACGCGCACGGTCAATCGGTCTGGAATGTTCACTTACAGCCCTGGAAAACGGAAGACGAGTTTTGGCACTTGTACGAGTCGAGGTACAAGATCTTGCTGGAGAAGGCACGCTTGTTCCTTGCCCATCACACTTCGCGTTTGCGCGCAGAGGGCAAGGTCAAGCCGAAAGCTGCTATCTTTATTTCAGCTGGCTTCGACGCTTCCGAATGGGAGGGTATGGGAATGCAGAGACATAAGGTGAACGTGCCGACTGAGTTTTATGCTCGCTTTACTCAGGATATGGTGCAGCTTGCCCAGGAAGAAGGCACTGGGTGCGACGGCCGTGTGATCAGTGTGCTTGAAGGCGGTTATAGCGACCGCGCTCTCTGCAGTGGTGTGCTGAGCCATTTGTCTGGTCTCAGCTCGCAAACCACACCTACACTTGCAAAATCTGAGAATGCCTCATTGGATCTCGATCAGTATATGTCAGGCCTCTCCCTACAGCACGACGGTAACAGCAGCGGTTCCGCGTACGACACTCAATGGTGGTCGGCAGACAATCTCACAGCCTTGGAGACAAAAGTCAACCCGCCTCCACCACAAGCCCCCGCCAAGAAGTACCGCGTGGGCCAACAGCCGACATACGCTACGCCGACCGAATCTTTCGCATACAAAGTACACGATCCGGAAAGATTCGCACGGTCTGTGTCGGGCACTATGAGAGAGTCAACTCAGGGAACGGTGCGACCTTCCACTCCGCCTGTTCCTGAAGTCGATTGGGTTCTCGCCACACAAGAATTGGCAACACTTCTGATCCCGCAAGACAGGCAGACCAAGAGCTGTAGGCCAGAGGAACTCGCTGCTCCCAAGAAAGTAGCAGTTCCCCCTTCGGCGGCAGACAAGGTCGAGGCTGAACGACCACGCCAGTTGCGCACCAGAGGAGCCAAGGCCAATTACCGTGAAAGCACGGACGAGATTTCGCGTGCTGACCGCAGACGCACAACATCTGATCTTCCTATCGCAACCGAGCCTGAAGTGAGTGCACCGCCGCCTCAAGCTAGACGGTCAAGCAGACGCTCTAGCTTGGCCAGCACACAGAGTTCTGGACCTACTGAGCCCGAAGACGTCCCTCCAGTGCCTGCTGTTGTTCCCTCTACCAACGGCGCCATGCGGCCTCCTTCTGTCCCTGTTCCTAGCACTGCCAGTGCTCCTGGCGGTGTTCCGCCCAAAAAGGCTCGCGCTCCGCCGAAGCTTAGAAGGCCAGCAGCGCCAGCCAGCGCACCGGTATCGCCTGCTGTTAAGTTCAAGGCGCCACCCGATCCCTTGCCAGGAACTGCTCCTTCCCCAGTGAATGGCGATCCTCAATCTCCAACGACCACCAATCCGGCTCAGGCCCAGCTATCAAATCTCCTGGTTCGGACATGGACGCCTGACGCATGGTTTGAAGAAGGTCACTTTGAAACTTGGCACGAGGGAGGATCATGATCGGAAAATGAAGGAGCGTCTTGATGCTGAGAGGCGAGCGAGAGCCATGAAAGGAGCGGAGACCAGACGGTTGAACAAGGCCGCGAGGGAAGCGAAGGCTGTCGAGGCTAAGATCACGCCGGCGCAGCGTGCCAAAATTGGCCCGAGGTTGTAAGCAGTGAGGTGGTAAACCCTGCTCCTCAGACGAGCGATGCTGGATTGTCAGCTGCTGCGCCTCTTCAGAACATGGAGCCAGCAGTCCCTGTTAATCAGCCTGCGCCACAAAGCACCACCACCACCGAAACGCACCCGCAGAACGGCTGGAGAACACCGCGGTGCCTGCACCCCCACGTTTCACTATGCCCTCCTACCAAGAACCGAACTCATCACCAGCACCAGCACCCGCATCCTCTGTCGCCATGCCCCCTCCCCAACCCGTCGACACCTCGCAAACCTCACCGACCCTCCAAGCCCACCTCTCCCACCCTCACGCCAATCCAGCTCCTCCTCCCTCTACCGCTTCGTCCCCGTGATCGAAACGACGCCTCCTTCAAGCAGACCTTCGAGTACCTTCCGCGCACAATCCTACCCTCAAGTCCCGACCTTTACCGCCCCTCGCGCGTTAGATGCGGAGAAGCCTAGCCCGCCTGAGCGTGCGGTGAGTGCGAGAGCGGGTTCGGAGAGGCCGCTGCCTGTTTTCTCGGCCACGGGGCCAATTCCTTTCGCGGGTTCGGGGGTGGAGATGAAACCTTCGACAGGGGAAATGGTGGAGAACTCTGCTACTGGTGGTAGCTATGGGCAGCAAGCTGCTGCACCGAATGCAAGTGCTGGCGCTGACGCTTGGGGATTGCCGCAGTCGCCTGGACAGTGAGAGGGAGGGGAGAGGATTGGGTGCTTCTTTGCAGTGGAGGAGGATGCTGTGTGATGGGGGAGTTTCTTGCATCTTTTCTTTTCGCTTTTCTTTGTACTTTTGATGTTTCTTCGCAATTGTTTGTTGAACTAGATACCCGACTTGGAAGGACTTGTAATAATTGTGTTCGATTTGCAGTACTGGATTGGTATGCAAGAAGTCTCATGCTTCATGCTGCCATTCTTACATAGTACATTCGCATGATGATAAATCAGTGAAGAGAAACAGTACATGCATTGTAGCACTGAGAGGGCAGTTTCAAAACTCGAGTATCTCCGCGATCGCTATATTCGTATCGCCTACTTTCAGCGTATGGAAAAGAGTACTGCGGCATTGAGAGAGTGCTTTTGATTTGTTTCAACGAGACTTTCCCGAAATATTCCATAGTAAGAATGATTTACTATATTTATTGAATTTACGTGTATTTATTTGACCGCCTCCAGCACTTGAAAATGTGAAGACCAGACCAGGGTCTACCGCAGCTGAAGCGCGTGGTTGCTGGCCGCCCACCACAGGCGACGTCAGATCAACAGACGCCAGCGCAGACGTTCAGCCTCCCGCTTTTTGCTCTACCAGCCACTCCAACCACCCATTTGCCCATGGTCCACGCAATCCTCGCGGTCGGGTCTGGCGAGTCCTAATCGATCCATCTCACTTCCAATACTATCTCTCAACAGCAACACCACTTCCACTGACTCCGCATCTGTTCATTCTGCGTGTATAATTCACATTTCATCCAACGCTTCCTCCTCTCCATACTACTCCACCACCCATCCAAAGCTAGATTCACGGCAAGCCGAACGTAACGGCTCCTGCTTCACCACCTGCAATACCGCATCACGCCGTGCTGAGGCTCCGGCCTACAGTACTTGAGGAATCCACACGTCCAACACCAACAGCATGGCGCCTCTAAGGCCGGTCATCGACTTCCTCTTCACTCGATCCGCCCACCACCTCACCAAACGCTCCGCCGAGCTCCACCGCCGCGATGATCTATCAAGCAGCGGCTACCACCCTGGCGAGGGAAGCAAGAGCCCAGATAAGTTCAGCGGGCCTGGCTTTCTCGTCCTGTTCGCTCTGATCGGCACCGGCATGGTCATCGCCTCCATCTGGTTCTTCTTCTGGGCCAAAAACGGCGGCTTCAAGTTCGGCGAGGATGACTGGGACGACTACAAATCAACCGTGCTCCGCCGCAAAGGTCCCGACGGCAAAACCCTCAGTAACGCCACCAAGTCTACCAAGCTCGGCGGCGGCAGCGTCGTTCGCGGCCAGGACTACATGCGCGAAAAGTCCATGGCATCGACCGTCGTCGGCCGCGACGAGAAGGGACGAAAGGGCATCAGAGCCAAGCGTGGCTTCGCCAAAACCCACAGCGTCTGGGGCGACGACGATTACATGACCGAGTCCTGGGGCACCGACACGGTCTCCGACGGCATGACGGAAGTCAAAACCGACTACGGCGGCGCCGGCAACGACCACAGCAAGCGCTACCGCGACCGCGACATGCACCAGTACAAGCGCGAGAAACCCGCCCGCGTCGGCGGCCTCAACCGCGTCGCCGACGGCAGCCACTACGACCACACCAACAGCGAGCGCAGCGACGCCTACACCGACACCTCCTCCAACTCCCACCGCCAAGAGCGCCGCGGCGACCGCTCGACGAAAGACCACGTCCGCTCCGCGCACGAAGACGCCGAGCGCCGCGCCAAAATCGAAGCCGCGAAAATGGAGCGCCGCTGGAAACGCGAAGCCGAAGAAGCCGTCGCAGCGATCGCGCGGGAGAACGGCGAAGCGCCCCCTCCGCCCAAACGCAGCTCGGCGCCCTCCAGCAAACCCGCAGGGCACAAGCAGCGCCGCGACTCGCGCTCCAGCAGCCCCAAGAAACGCGACTTCTCTTACAACAAGGGCCCCGGCAGCGAGACGTTGAGCACCACTTCCTACACCGCTTCGAGCTCCGACAACCGCACTGCGAGCTACTACGACGCTTATCGCCCGAAGAACTCCGTGCCTGCTTCTGATGGCTACGGCTCGGATGCGGGCGGCAGGAGGCCAAGGCAGAGCTCGCCGAGGAAGGGCGGGCGCAGGGAGGGGGGCTACAGGAGGGCTGGTGCGGATAGTGATTTGGACTGAAGGGTTCGTTGATTGACGATGAAGAAGAGGGAAAAATTAGAATTCCCCATGATGCGACAACGTTTTTTTAATTTATCATGTCCCAGCGAGCAAACCGGCGATGATGGGGAAAGGCGTTCACTTTTGGGGCTTGGGTTTTACTTTCTTTGGCAGATAGAACGAACTGCATGGGAAAGATTGACAAGGGAGGACGAAGGTGACACATTCCTTTTGCGAAATTGACGATCCATGGCAGGGGGAAATTGTAGATAGGCAGACAAGACATCACCACCAGTATGAAAACAGCAGGCATTGCGTATGACATGATATCTCGGCTTCTTTCTTTCCTCGCTTTCTTGATCCTTCTGTCGTGGCAGTCATCGCTTGAGTTCTTCCTCATGAACCATTGACTTGTCGATTGACCGATCGACGAATCGATACATTAAAACCCACACCCAACATTCCCACATCCAAAAAAACCAAACAACCCCCCCTCAGATCCCCTTGGTGATAACCTCCTCCGCCAACCCCGCGAAATCCCTCCCGGTCTCCTCATCCACCGTCACCCACAGATTGGGCTGCGTGAACACCGCCAGCGTGTTCCTCGCCACCTTCATGCCCGCACTTCCGGGCCCGTCGACTTTCCCCCCTCGCACGAAGTGCGGCACGGCTCTCAGCTTCCCCCGAGTGATCTGTTGCAGCGCCATGCCCGTCTGGAAGGCCAGGCTGTCGCGCGGGATGTGCACTTGCGTCGTGCGGCCGGCGCGGTCGCGGATCCAGAGGCCCGCTTTGGGGTCTGGGTGGGTGGGGAGTTCGGGGAGGGGGGAGGGGGTGGCACTGTCGTGGGGTGGGTGCGCGGCTTCGTCGATGAACATCTGGCTGGTGAGGCCGGTCAGGGCGCCCAGGTCGGTGTGCGTGGCGCACCAGTCGTCGTCGGGCTTGGTTGATGGATCGGAGGTGGTGGTGGAGGAAGGTTCAGGAGTGGCAGACGCAGGAGGCGGAGGGAAGTAATGCAACAGCCTCGCCTTGGTACTGACACTGGTCCTTACAATCTCCTCCAGCGTGCCAGCCTTGTAGCCCTCCAACTTCGCCACGCCGTAGCGATCACAACTCCTCGCGACCAGCGCCGCGACGTCCACGATCAAACGACAGAGGGCTTCGAATTTGGCCTCGAAACCGGGCAGCACGGCCTCGCTGGGCCAGACGTTGGGCGTGACCATCTCGACGACGTGCGGATAGAGCTCGCGCGCTTTGGCTTCCAGGACCGCGTCGTGGATCGGGTTGGCGTAGTAGCTGCCCTTGAGCGTGTCGTAGCGGCCGTTGGCGAGCGTCTCCTTGCCGCACGACCAGCCGACGTTGTATTTCGCTGAGGGGATTTCGAGTTTGGCTGTTGTGAAGAAGTCCGGTGATCAGCTTTGTTCTATGTCTAAAACCACACAAACCCCCATTCTCCTCAGTTTCCAAAAAGACGATCAGAAAAACAGAAAAAGCAACGCCAACTCACCCAGTTCATCCTCCGGCAAATTCGCCAAATACGAACTCAAACTCAGCACCTCCCTCCTGAGCTCTGCGAATTTCTCAGGCAAGTCCCTCACCAGAATGATTCCCAGACTGTCCGGGCCGAAAGCGCGCTCCAGAGTGTCGAGGGAGACGGTGCCGTCTTGCAGTTCCTGCAGGGAGACCGAGACGGCTTCGGGGAGGGCCTGTTGGGAGTTGTCCGTGGGGGTGATGGAGCCCATGGTTTCTCGCTGTCTTCTTGGGCCGTTCGAGCGCTTTGGCTTCTTTTTGCGATGGGCCTCTCAGTAAACAATTTTTTTTCGAGTCTTTGAATCCTCTGTGGTTTCTTGCGTGGCCGTCGAACAGCACGTCCCTGAGAAACCGATGGAGTGAAGTGAAGTGAAGTGAAGCGAGATTCTATTCCTTCCTTTGCCTTTTCCCGCTGAGTTGCTTGTCGTGTTTCCTCCCTATATTTTTCGAGCTTTTGTTTTCGGCAGTACCCTAGAAGAAATCCGTCCTCAGATTCAACGGCCGAAGAAAACCATCCCAATTGCCCTTTTTATCTGAACCAAACAACCACCCACCCTACCAAATTAATTCCCCAAGACCGAGGTTGCCCGCCCCCCACGAAGCTGGGCCTCCACAAGCCGACACCCTTCGATAACGATAATCGGCCAGCTCCGATAAAACACTCCTTCCTTTCGCGGTATGGGTGAAATCACTGGCATGAACTACACACAACACGGGACAAGGAGTACGGAACGATGTCAGGATATGAGTGAAGAAGAGAGCAACTTTGGTATCTAGCAAGAAGATTACAAACGCCCCTCCTTTTCGAAAACAAAAAGACTCCGTCAAGCGCCAGGCCATATCACAGAATCCCAATTCCCAGGTTCCCATCGTGCGAGGTCATTCTAAAACCCACCTGTTCAACACCCAGAACAACAAAACAAAATAAGAAAAAAGATCCCGAAAGATTAAGGAAAAGATAAAACAAAGCGCCATCGCTAAATCCAAACCAGAACCATTAAAAAGAAATCCCAGATAATCCGCTCTACTCCCGATCTAACACTCCCTCGAATCCCCAAAGACCAACATCCGCACCTCACAGTCCTCACTCCCACTCGCGAGCTTACTCTCACTCAACCACGCACACGTCACAGGGCCCGCGTGGCCGGTGAAAGTGCGCTCGCACTTGCCCGTGCGCGGGTCCCAGACTTTCATCATTCGGTCCTCGCTGCCGGAGATGAGGCGCAGGTGGTCGGCGGCCAGGGCCCAGATCCCCTCGACGTGGCCGAAGAACGTGCGCACGCAGGATTGGGCGCGCGGGGTGTGTGAGTTGGTGAGGGGGTCGGTGGGGAGGACGATGAAGGAGTCGGAGGTATCGTTTTCTTGTTCTTCCGAGGCGGAGGGGTGGGGTTGTTGGTGGGTTTGGGAGTGTGGTTGTGGTTGGTGGATGTCCCAGAGGCGGATGGTGGAGTCGAGCGCGCCGGTGAACATGTATCGCGGCGGGGCGGGGCGGTCGGGCTCGTTGGGCCAGAAGGGAGTGTTGTGCAGGGGGTTGTCGTCGTGGTGGTGGGCGACGGAGCTGACGCTGCTGGCGTCGTCGTCTTTGTCGCCCGAGTGGAAGGAGTCGTGGTCCAATTCAAATTCGGGAGGCATCAGTTGCAATTGCTGGACTTGGCCAACGTGGCCTTCGAAGATCTTCAGGCATTCCTTGGTGTCCAGATCCCAAAGTCTGACGGTCAGATCGTCTGAGGCGGAGAATAGTGTGCGGGAGGCTTCGTCGAGCTTGATGCAATTGACCCAGTCGGTGTGTCCGCGCAGGAGGAAAGTCTGCTTGCTTTCAGAATCCCACACGCGAATAGTCTTGTCCATTGATCCGGTAGCGATGTAGCGACCGCTAAAGTTCAAAGTGATAATGCCCTGGGAGTGAGCACGCTCGAAGGTGCGCTTGCACTGGCCGGTCCTCCAGTCCCAGAGACGTAGTGTGCCATCCAACCCTCCTGTCATCAGACTCTGGTCGTCAAATTGCAAGCAACGAATGCCTGAAGTGTGGCCAGTGAGAGTCCGCAGCTCCTGTCCAGTCTCAATATCCCAGACTTTAGCTGTACTATCGTACGATCCAGTGATGAGCACATTGTCATCAAATTGAAGACACATGACACCGTTGGTGTGGCCTTTGAAGACTTTGGTGCTGCACCGGCCGTATTTCCAGGCAGTGCCAACCTTGAAACGGTCACGGTAGACGTCTTTCCAAGGGCGCTTCTTAGGCGCAAAATAGTCGCTACCCTGGCTTCCTTCTCGCTCTGCGGCGACCGACTGGGTGCATTGGCGCTTGGAAAGCTCTGGCGAGAGGGATCCAAGGTCGAGAGCTCGCTTGTTGCCTGCCCTCGCTGAACTGCTGCCCTGCTGAGATGATTCCGCAGGCACGTGGTCAGGAACAGGTGTAAGCTGTGGTGACCACTCATTCAAGCCGCGGCCAGTGGCCCGAAGTTGTATCTGTCTCTTCTCAATTCTCAATCTCTTGCGCTCGAGCAAAGGCAAACCCCAGCCGCACTTTGTGCATTTCCTATCGATGTGCTGTTCACACATCTTGTGCCAAACAACGTCATCGTCGGCCAATGTCCGCCATCGCTGGCTGACTTGTGAAGCTTTGCAGAGGGAAGTGGTGTCGAGGTAGCAGAGGATCTTGAAGCTGAGCTCTGCAGGTAGAGCGGCGAGGAAGTCGATCTTGATGAGATCTCGTACGCTGGCGGCAACGTAGGAAAGTTGAGGGAAGCAGCACTGAGCGAGCACACCTTGGAGCATCAAGTTACGGTGCTTGGCCGGAGCGGCTGAGAAGAGCGACCAGACGTGCGAAATGGCCTGTTGGTCGGATTGTGACAGGGACGCAAGTTCATTCTGTAGCTGATCCATGGAGGGCTCGTTGGCCTGGCGCCGGCACTTGAGATCAGGGCGGTGTTTGTAGCAGAACTTGCTGTTGTGCTCGACTTGTGGCTCTTGTTCGGTTGAAGGCTGTTGAGCCACGCGAGCGTGACCGCCTACAGGGTTGTATTGCATGGGAATGTGCTCTGCTAGGAAAGGCGCGACTGTCTGCTCGGCCTGCTTTGAGCTGGCGGAGATGGAGATGCTGCGATCTTTGGACTCGTCCTGGTGGCGGTTGCGCAGCAGGCCGTGGTTGTGTTCGTGATGGTGGTCGTGGTGGTGATCGTAAGAGTGCTCGTGTCGGAACTGTTGTTGATAGCCGTGATTGTCGTCGTCGTCAGCGCCGGGAGTAGGCTGCTGGCGCATGGTATTATGTGATATCGAGGTGGCCATGGCAGCGAGCGGGTGGTTTGAGGTGGTAGGACGAGGGAGATTGCGGTTGGGTGATGCCATGGCTGCGAGCAAGGTTTATGGCGAACAAGACATGGGAAAGTGGCACAATCGAGGGTGCAAGTTGCGCAGTCCCGGTGATCGCGTGCTCCGGGGAGGGCGGTGCGAGGGAGTTTGAGAATAGGCGCGGTGAGGAAGGTCGCCAGCGAAGGGCGGCAGAGATGGGGGAAGCGACAGGGAGAACCGAGCGACCGGATCCGGAGTGCAGGCTCCTAGTGGTAAGGGGAATGGATGAGTCGAAGGAGTGTGTATTATGGTGTATTGGTGTTGTTTGGAGGGACTGTGGGGGATGAGGCGCGGTGGTGCAATCGCATACCGAATGTCGTGCTTTGCCTTGATGGACAAGCCGAGAGGAGCGTTGGTGATGGTGGCACCAGACGCTGCATGACTCGCGCGATTGCGTGCGAACAAAGAAGAGAGCGGGAAAAGGCTCTCGGCCTGTCCCCCAAGCCTCTCGTCTCTCTTTGTCACGTCTTACTTGAGAGGAATGCTCTGATGCTCCGATCAACGCGCCCAGTTGCATATGCGTCCTGTGGAGGCATGTGGTATTTTACATGCTCTGCCTTATCTGCTGCGACTTGTCAATCTATCATACGCTGGCTGCCTGCACATCATCGATCATATCTCACACCGCCAGCCAACAACCGCAATAGGCAAATCCAAGGGGCTATCAGCGAACAATGCAAGTACAAGTACATAGCCAAGTAGTGCCCAGAGTGGGAGAGGAGGGCACAGACGGGTGGCGCCGACTCCACGAGGCGATCCCTGGTCCCGTATAGTCCCGCGCTACCGTCTGTCTTCATCGCCCTTTTTTAGTAAGGAATCTGCAATTTTTACAGACTCGCCATCCGTCATCCGAGATGATGGGAACAACCGCAGCCGAGTCTGGCCTCCACATCGACTTCCTCTCATCAATCACGCAATATGCTCAGACAGAGATCTAGTCATGACTATACGTTGTCACCTGCTATCTTATCGAGCTTATACACAACGCGTGTTACAAATCGACGAAATTAGGTGATTCGCACGCCATCCAGAATTTTCCCCTGCCGTCCCTTACACCATCATTGCCATTCACCATAATGGTTTCCCAAGATATGCATTCAGATTCATGTCTAATCAGAAAGACCGAGCCAGAAAAGGATTATTCACCCAACACACCTGGCGCCACCTGAAGGCCATGGTAAATAGATCTGGGTAATCACAGAATCTTTATTACAGGTTCATTGCGGTATTCCATTTAGGGTACCTAGCAAGCAGCTCTACAGATCTTGAGCTAATATGCTGTCCTGACCAGCTCAAGGCAATAGGGAACATATACTTCCACTTGTACTGACACTGCAATAACAGCAGTACAGGAGAAACCGTAACTCGTATCCTTTATCCGTCATAAGTCTCGTTGACACTCACGTTTGATGAATCTCACCTTGCAGCGAGGTAGCTTGCGCTTGCCTTCTGTTTCTCCATCATCAACATGGCAGCTGCTCAAGAAGTTCACTTATCAAAGGTAGGCAAGAGCCACATACGCTCCTGATATCTTTGGTTACCTTATCTGCCTCCACAATGTCGCGACCACTCACCCGGTCACCCACCCATCATCACACAGTCGCATGCGATAGACGTGTTTGGCCTACCAGCAACACTCCACGCCTGAGAGCTCGTTCAACCAAACCACGCCCTGCCTCCATAGCATGTTTTCCCGTTCAACAAATACCACAACAGACCGTCTCCGCCGCGCCAGGTCTACCACTTCTATGCAGGCAGCGGCCTCGCGTCAACGCTCATCGGCAAATTCAGATCCCATTGTCACTCGGCGCCATGCAGAAGTGGCTGCCACTCAAGCTTACAAGTCCATTCAACCAACCCAGCCATCGACTTACTCTGACTACCGACCTGCTCCGCCAATGCTTCCCCGTAAAAGGAGCCAGGTGACTGGCCGCTCTGAAGGCAGTCATCTCGAAGATGCTAGACTCGGTCGCCGACGATCGACGGCGAAGCGAGATGACAACAAGAGCACGCCGTCAAGCCGTCGTGACTCTCGTCTGAACGGTCACTCCGCTGTAGCGAGGGAAAATGGGAACTACAACAAGCCTGTCTCCACCCTCCAACCATCTGCGGATCGTAGAGTTGTTCAATCAAAACGCCTCACATCAGCGCCGAATGAATACAGTCAAAAGCCGCCACCCTCTTTCAGAAGCAGTAGCCCACCCGCAAGCGGTGTGTCTGTGACGTCTGGTCGCCATGTCTCTCAAATAGCCACCACACCCCGGTGCACCGAGAAAAGCTACGATGACGGCATCTCAGTCACTTACAAAGAACCACAACCCTATGCAGACAGGACGAAAGTGGAATCCGATCTGCAACGCCGCAGAGCATCTATCAGAGAGACACAGACGGACGAAGAAATCGTTGCCTTGGCTCGAGACCGGCGTCTACAAGACTTTCAACATCAGAAGATTCGGGAGCGCAAGTCTTTCTTTGGCTCTTTCCAAAACTTACAGAGAAGAAACGTCACCGACAGAGCTCCCGGCGGGATCACGTACGACAGCTCCTTGCCACCTTTCAATTATGCTGATAGCTCTCTCATCGCTCCTTTGCCGCCGGCACATGACATGGCACCGCAACTCGCGGCTCCAGATCGAATGACGAGGCTTGAAGGCAAGACGAGGATCTTCTCGGGCTCAGTCAAGGGTCAATTCAAAAAGCTATTGAGGAAAGCGACATGGATACCCAGCGAGGTGCCACCCAGACAGGCAGAGGCGAAGAATCACGAGGACAGAGATGTCTCTTCCGATCTCCAGGTATCATCAGTGCTCCATGATCCTTTCGTCGTCCAAGATCCACAAGCGCCTCTGGGTCATAATACCGAAGCTCTGTTCCTGACGGGCAGTCTCGGCAGCAACTTGAGTGTGAGCGGCGATTCGGCAGCAGA
The DNA here is from genome assembly GCA_001931905.2 of Cladosporium sp. IMV 00045. Taxonomy (NCBI): domain Eukaryota; kingdom Fungi; phylum Ascomycota; class Dothideomycetes; order Cladosporiales; family Cladosporiaceae; genus Cladosporium; species Cladosporium sp. IMV 00045. Next base: position 14,544 of record MSJI02000772.1, on the reverse strand, counting down.
CAAGTCACGAGTGACCAGCTGGACCAACTCCACCGCAGGTGGAACGATGAGTTCGACCACGAACACCGCCTCCACGAGCGTTGTAGATGAACATGGCAGGCTGAAGAGAAGCAGCAGCGACTCGACACTTCGCAAGAAAGGATCTTTCTTCGGTCGCACTGTGCAAAACCGTCTTCGAAAATCAAGTCGCGCCGAGTTGCGGGAATCTGATGATAGTCAGGCCTTGTTCGCGGCTCTACGAGAGCGGATCATGCCAAACGAAGCAGCCCACGATGCAAGAGAACGTGCCGAAAGCGCTGCGAGTCACATTTCCCGGTTGTCTGGTCTGTCGTCGCTACCTTTTCAGCAGCGGGCAGAGTCTCGCACATCTGCTAGGAAGGTGAAAACGTCTACTATTCGAACAGTATCGCCAGACCTTGATGACTTCAAGATGCAAGCCATGTCGCCTGTGGTGGAGGCGTCTCCCGAGCGACTCGTTCTGGACAACGCCTCGGCGGACCATACACCGACTGCGAATCATTACAAGTCAAGACAACGACCAGCTCCAATTCAAGCCGCTCCGCCGTCACCCGAACGTATCGCACGCCGCGTGAAGCAAAGCCAGACCCGGTGGCAAGGTGCTTTGAACACAACATCGACTTCAGACCAGCAGTTCGCCTCTGCATATGATGATGTCCCCTACGAGCTGCCAACTCTGGCCCGCAAGCCTATGCATGTGTTCAATGCAGACACGGGCGGTCTGCCACAGCATGCCAAGATATCTCAGCCTGTCGATAGCAACCGCGAGAGACTGCTGTCTCCAAGTATCTACTCTCGAGCGACGAATGACATGTCACCACGGCCCAGCACTCCAGACGACGAGGGAATGATAGTCACCATCACCAGCCGAGAGGTCAAACGCTATGAGATCTCGCCCTCAAAGAAAGATGCTGCGGCAAATCAACGTCCCGTCCAAGCCAGCAACGAGTGGCGGAATTGGCTATCCGCAGAGATGGACAGCTTGCCCGAGCCCGATCCTGTCGGCAACCTAGTCCTACCACACGGCACACATCCAGCGATAGTCACAAAACAAGCAGAGTCCTCCCGCGAGCGTGCCGGTAGTGGCTCCCACGGACAGCGCTCAGACACACCAGCGAGCGACCAAGCATCGCGAAGTCGACGAGACAGTCGCCCACGAGCCAGCAGCCGGAGGTCCAGCTATATGAACGAGAGATATCCAATGGTAGATTCGACAGACAATCCCAGCCGCCAGAGCCACAGAAACAATCGCAAGTTCTCGACGACCAGCACTGGAGGCGGAACTGACACAGAGCGCTCCTCACAACACCCGACCAGCGACGACAGCAAACGCAGCATTGAACAAACAAGAACCAGAACCAGGACACGCAGCCGTGCAGCCAGTTTGCCCAAGCGCCATTCCTTGGCCCATTTGGACTTCTCATCCCAGCATCAAAACCCCAACACCAACTCCACCACGCTCACAATGTCCGGCGCCCTGCAAGCACAAGAACCCCCAGCCTCCGCCGAAAGCACCACGACGACAACAACAACAACAACAAACCCCCGCCACAAACACCGCTCCGCCTTCGACCTCCGCGCAAAATACAAATCCAGCAACACAAGCACCAGCCGACCCCTGGAAGTACGCCGCAAAACCACCACTCCCCCAATCATCACTGGCGTATCAACCCCGTCAACAAAAGCAGCAGCAACAGCACCAATCGCAATCCTAGAAGACAACACCATCCGCAACATCTCCGCCGGGCCTTACGCTTCTTCCGTCACCACGTCTGCAGCAATGGCAGCAGGAGGAAGCGACGCGAACAAGGAAAACACGCCCCCTCCCCCGCCATTTCCTCTACAAGACCAGCACGCCGACGGAGAAGCAGGCTTGCCCGCTCTCTCGAGCTCGGAGTGGCTTGCTGGGCCGGGTGTGGTTGGGAAGAAGAGGGTGGAAGGTTCGGGGGTGAAGGGTGGGGAGTTTGTCGCTCCTTCGTCTGCGCCTGCGGCTGTGAATTCTGGACGTGGTGGGAGGGAGGGTTCGCCGGGGCAGAGGTTGGTGACGGGGTGGTTGGAGGGGAGGAGGAGGGGTGGGGCCGCGAGGGGAGGGGAGGAGGGGGCGTTTGTTTGATGAGGGAGGAGAGTTGGGGGAGGCGGGTTCTTTTCCTTTTCTCCTTTTTCTCTTTTTTCCTCTTTTTGCCTTTGGCATTGTGAACTTATGATTAAAGAGTATTCGATTTCTGCTAGTTTTACTGTGAAATAGCATATCTTGAGAGAGGGGGTTTATTACCTTCCAGTCTAACAGGAAATCATGGATTAGTCAGAAGGTACACATCAGCTCGAACAGAAGCTTTGTTCTCGTCATAAGGGATGGAAATGATAGTGTGAATGGTGAATTTCTCTCAGAATATCTCAAAAGAAAAAGCCCCGTCCGCCTTCCGACAAGTGGCGGCGTGTTCAAGCATTTCCTTTTGATCTTCCCAATACATTCGCGCATTGGTACAACGAGATGCAGTTCTCATCTTTGCCCTGACGGTGGGATTTTGCTCAGACAAAAAGCTCTCCTCGCTCGCGCCGGCGCCGGCTTCCGTCGAAAGCTACATCATCCCCTGAAGCTCCTAGTTGACAGCGGTGTACAGCGGTGGCAAGACTGGAGTGGCCGCGAGCGCCTGACGTGAGCGCCACACTCTGACAACTCTCGGGCGCCAGCGCTCGTGTTGAGATCTGCGAAGTGAGCGGCGTGAAGGGTCTCGATGGCCTGCTGGTTGTATATCGGCAAATTGGTGGCGTGAAAGCAACTGCTGCCATCACAATGGTGTACTCGTACCGAGCTTGCGTGACGCTCCGCGGGACGTTGATGGGCATGGTCGCAATCAGGCGGACGGGCGGATCATGTCTGGAGTTTCGACGTCCTCCGCACAATTCGATAGTGCTGCGACTGGAGAAGTATGATATTGTTAGACGGATGATGCATCTCGCCCTCCTGTCGGATGGAGAGTATTCGATCAGTCTCTCTCACCCTTGAGAGCGAGCTCGCGATCGCAGCGCAACGTGAAGGATTGGCATCACGAGCGGGATCAGAAGCAAGTAATACCACGGATTGGTAAGCACGACGGCACTCAAGCCACGGTTCCGGTCGGACAACTGAATGTCCCCTGTCAGAATCTCAGAGCAGCGCATATGGCCACCCTCGATCGCAAACGCGGCGGGCGTCGCGCCTTTCTTGTCTTTGAGATCTATCGCAGCTCCGTTGGCGCGGAGGAGGCGGACGATGTCCGCATTGCCGTGTCCGGCGGCGATGTGCAGAGCTGTCACGCCGTTGGAGTCTTGCTTGTTGAAGAACTCGCGGGTGAGACAGGAGGGGTTCATGGTTCTTAGTGCCTTGACGATGTAGACCAACAGCGCTGTGTCATTTCGTCTTGCTGCTGCCATGACGCATGTGTACTCGTCCACCGAAGCGGAAGAGCTCCCGTAGTGAGCGGCGAGGGTGACCAAGTGGTGAGGGCTTCGTGCGAGACCACATTGCGTTTTGAATGTCAAGGCTCGCGGACCGAGAATGGTGAGAGTGGTGATAGCGTTGGTTCCTTTCCATATCGCAAGAAGAGCGGGCGTGCATTCGTAAAGGTTAAGGACGTCGTCCATGGCTTTGTCGCAGAAGAATGGCTCGTATTTTCGGTATTCATGAAGGATGTATTCGAAGAGAGGCACAACCACTCCTGCCGCGACTTTCGGATCTGCGTTTGCTTTGAGAAGTAGCTTGATGCAATCCTGACTTCCCCCATATGCGGCGCAGTGAAGAGCAGTACCAAGTCGGGTTGGCATGTGCGGATTGGCGCCGCCCTCAAGTAAGAGTTTGACGACGCTTCCGTGGTTTCTCAAGGAGGCGAGGCACAGTGGAGTGCCTAGAATGCTTGAAGCATTGATGTCTGCCCCTTGTTCGAGAAGATGTTCGACGACGTCTGCATGTCCACCAAGGGCCGCGTGATGCATCACGCTGACTTCATCTTCATCTTCATAGTCTAGGAAGTCATCTTCATCACCATTCTTGAGAAATCTGCGGACGCGAGGAAGCTGGCCCTCAAAAGCAGCTTTCCAGAGTCCTTCTGCGGCTGATTTGTCCTCTAGATGATTGGATTCGTCTGACTGCTGTCTTTTCCCTGATCTAGCATAAGATCCGCGAGACTGTAGATTGGGAGCTGATTTGAATTAGTCTACGCAGGTAAGTGGCATGCTTTGAGAGGGAAGAACATACGGCCATGGAAGTTATAAATATTGCCATTGTGCTGCTGCGAGCGGCCATCAGCCGTAATGTTCGAGTAAAGACTGCTGAATGATATGTACGCTCCCGCCATGTGTGCGATGTGTAGCCGGATAGCAGATCCGTTTCTCTTTCACCGTATCTTTAGAGTCTTCAGAAGATGCATAGATTTCACATCATGATTCCGGATCTGACAGATCAGCATTCGCACTCAGCCTGTGCCCAGCAACCGTGGCGCGTAAATCAAGCGTCTGATAGGCCGTTCATCAAAGAATCACAACGCTATTCGCATCTGGCTTGCAGCCTCGATACGCCTACCGCATACGAAGCGTGTGAGGCTGATGTTGGCGGCTTGCTGGCTGATGAGGCGCGATGAATGGAGGTCTTGAAGAAGGCCCCAACGCAGCCTTGCGGGCTCGGCCGGGATTCGGCGCGCTCTCCACTCCAACTGTGGTGCCATGGTCTCAGACCTACTGATACACTTCAACTCAAGACTGCCTGTCCAAGTACATGTAGGTGTTGAAGCCTGATCGTGGCATTCTGAGGTCTGTCATAGCCAAGAGTCTGCGATGCAGGGGTTTCACCTCTAGAAATCAAAAATACGCGTCCGACAAACATCGCACTTGACACCTAGTCCATACACACCCAAACCATGAACTCGTCCGACTCAGAATCATCCTCTGCGGCATCACCTTCTCCTCCAACCTCCCCTCAAGCCGCTTCAACATACCACAGCGAGCCTGATCTGGAGCGTCTGGTCTCACACTTCGTCGCCGCCAAGAAGTCCCTAAGCGCGACCCAGCATGTATATCGGGCGACTGAGCTCGCGGCAACCTCACGGTCACTGATCGAGGAAATCGCTGTCCTGAATGCCAAAAACTCATACGCTCGGCGTGGCGTCGATGAGCAGCTGGAGACTCTACGATCCATCAGAGCTGCGGTGGTGGATGCTGGCGAGGGCGCTGGAGATGAATTCCAGCAAACAATAGCAAAACTCGACGTGGCTAATGATCGCTTGCAAGCTACTCTAGCTAGTTTGAGGAAAGTCATCATCAATCGATCTTTGCAGAAGCCGAATAAAATCCAAGAGCAAGCGAGCGGGTATCAGAGTCAATTTCTCCGGAAGGACGATTCGAATGACCACGACGACGACGAAGGGCAAGAAAAGACGCTCTATGACTTCGTCGACGAAGCCAACCATGAAGACCTTCTAGCATCTCTCAGAACCCTGATTGACAGCTTCAACGATGCCCGAGGCGATCTTGACGTCAACGTTACCCGCTTCGACGAGTCAATCACCAGCATAAACGAAGCAGCACAGGGAGACGCATACGGCAGCAATCCGCCAAGCAAGCCTACGCCCTACGATGAACCGCCTCTGCCTATACCCACCTTATTCCACGACATGGAATCTCACGCGGCAGAAATGGCTACACTACTCCAATCACTCGTCTCGCACTACGACCTCTGCGTCTCCGCTCTGAAACACACGGAAGGCGGCGGCGAAGCAGCGCGCGAAGCCGTGCAAGCCGCTGAATTCGCTAAGAACGCACCCGGCGCGGAAGAGAGCTTGTACGGCGCGACGGTGCCGGAGCCCATGGACGAAGGGGAGAGGGCGGAGATGCTGCGCGTGCTGGAGAACGACGCGGTGGAAGTGGAAGACGTGGTGGGGGAGCTCAGGGAGCGGGGAGGGGAGATGGAGGCACTCTACGAGCAGCTGAGCCAGAAGGCCGAGGGCGCGAGGAAAGCGACGAGAGGGCTGCGGCGCGCGGTGGAAGTCATGCATGTGGTCAAGGAAGCGCTGCCCGTCTACTTGGACGCCGTTGCTGGGTTCAGGGAGAGCTGGGCGAACATTCAGGCCGCGATACAGGGGAAGACGCAGGAGCTTGTGGGACTCTGCGGGTTCTACGAGCAGTTCTGGTCGGGGTACAAGAAGCTTTTGCGCGAGGTTGATCGCAGGGCGGCGGTGGAGGCGCAGATGGCGAAGATTGCTGACAAGGCGAGGAGGGATTTGGAGAAGCTTTACGAGGCCGACAGGGAGGCGAGGGAGGAGTTTGTGGATGAGGTTGGAGGCTTTTTGCCGGGTGATATTTGGCCTGGACTGGCGGATAGAGGCAGCCGTTGGGAGGTGAGAGAAATCCCGGCGGATGATGAGGGTGAGTATGACAGTGGACGTCGCCTGATGGAGGGATGATAGACGTGATATTTTGCTTGTTTGAATATGCCTGTCAGGTGAATCTTGCGATTTCAATTGTCACAGGTACATGTAGTCGAAGTCGATATCAACCCATGTAGCCATGGTGTTAGCGGTCAATCGAAACATGTATTCACGGCGAGGCATTTCCGGTGACTAATACCGCCTCTCACTTCTTCAGAGCGGCATCTCAAGAACAATACCTCCGGAAAACGTTTTGCGAGGTCGCGAGGTTGCGAGGGGCAACAGTCGCCCTTATCGCGGACGGCCAGGGCAGGTCCAGGAAGTCCGCGGCGGCTGTCTGACTTGTCCGACAGGGAAGAGGCTCTCGTGTCTGGCTGATTGGGACTACTGCGAGAGAGATGTGGAGGGGCACTGGCACATGCGGAAGATTTAACCGCCCGCCGCTCGTCGGCGTTTGGTCCTTCTCAACGCATTTGGGATTATTGCGAATCTTGGCTGGATTGGTGAGACGGGAAGGGCGAGAGCATACAGCCTTGCGGGATGGAAGAGCAGTTTTGGCCACATGGCTATGAGAGAGGAGAGACCGGACCGTGTTGTGATGCAAGGCTCCCATCAACCTCCGATCTTCGATTTGCCATGGGAAAAATTGAGTGCAAGGATAGGTAGCAGTAACAAACCGAATTAGCCAATGCTGAGTGGACGAGGCGGCGAGGGTGAGCTGAGCATGACATAGCAATTCGCGCCCTCTCGCCCTCCTTCTCCAGAAAAGCCGCCGAGATGGGCGCGCGCGCTTTGGCTGTGAGTGAGTGATGAGTCTTGTCTGTGTCTGCGCTGCTGGCTGCACGTTCCCCCTCCGGTTACGTCGTTTCCGCCACCTTTAGCCCCTCCAAGCATACTACAAAGCCCCAAAACTTTTGCCCAACAACCGCTCCTCCTGACATTCATATACACCGCAACCTCTCCGACTTTACTTACTCACTCTTAACGCCTTTTTACGACTTACCTCACGTACACACCACTCACGATCATGTCTTCCTCTCTCGACCAGCTCAAGGCCTCCGGCACCGTAAGTCCCAATGCTCCCTGACTTCTCCCGGCATCCGCCGAGTCATAGTCCCTCGTCTTAGACCTCACAACAAACACAACGCGCGACAGCAACACTGACACTCTCCCACAGACCGTTGTCTGCGACTCCGGTGACTTCGCCACCATCGGCAAGTACAAGCCTCAGGACGCCACCACCAACCCGTCCCTCATCCTCGCCGCCTCCAAGAAGCCCGAGTACGCCAAGCTCATCGACGACGCTGTTGCGTACGGCAAGAAGCACGGCAAGGACATCAACGAGCAGATCGACATCACCTTCGACAACCTGCTCGTCCAGTTCGGCAGCGAGATCCTGAAGATCGTCCCCGGCAAGGTCTCCACCGAGGTCGACGCCCGCTTCTCCTTCGACAAGGATGTCTCCATCCAGAAGGCCCTCCGCATCATTGACGTGAGTGTCACAAGGCTGAAAATACAATTTGAATGCACAGCATGCTAACGATACCCCACAGCTCTACAAGGAGGCCGGCATTGACAAGTCCCGTGTCCTGATCAAGCTCGCCTCTACCTGGGAGGGTATCCAGGCCGCCCACGAGCTCCAGAGCAAGCACGGCATCAACTGCAACCTGACCCTCATGTTCTCTCTCGTCCAGGCCGTCGCCGCCGCCGAGGCCGGTGCCTACCTCATCTCTCCCTTCGTTGGCCGCATCCTCGACTGGTTCAAGGCCAACACCAAGCAGGAGTACACCGCCGAGAACGACCCCGGTGTCAAGTCTGTTGTCGACATCTTCAACTACTACAAGAAGTACAACTACAACACCATCGTCATGGGCGCCTCCTTCCGCAACATCGGCGAGATCACCGAGCTCGCTGGCTGCGACTACCTCACCATCGCCCCCAACCTCCTCGAGACCCTCTACAACAGCCAGGACTCCGTTCCCCAGAAGCTGAAGGCTGCGGACGTCGCCAAGCTCGACATCGAGAAGAAGTCCTACCTCAAGGACGAGGCTCTCTTCCGCTTCGACTTCAACGAGGACCCCATGGCCGTCCACAAGCTCTCCGAGGGTATCAGCAAGTTCGCCGCCGACGCCATCACCCTCAAGGACATCCTCCGCGAGAAGATCCAGGCTTAAGCGCTTGATATCTGCTTTTGACTTTCTTTCTTCTTTTTTCATAGCTCACATTACGTGCAACGAATGGTGGATGAACACACAAAACACAAGAATGCTACTGTAAAGGGTCCCTTCTTGTTTCTAGCATAAGTCACTCATACAAAAATCGGATAGTTTTTTGTTTTGATGGTTTTGTTTTTACAATTGCAAAAAACAAACAAATGTCATGGAAAAGTTCCCACGTGTTATTACATCAGATTTTGCGAGTTTCCGCAATTCTCACATGCAAGCATTTCCTGCATCGCGAAATTAATTAAATCAGTCACATACATGAAGTCGGACCGCAAGAACAGAAGAACAGCTTACCCAAAATCCGCGAGGTTCCGGCGACATCGCTCCCTTCTGCCCCAAGAACAGCAAAAGCAGGGCGATGCCGTGCGAGCGGTTGCTTCGCTTCAACAGCTGTGCCCCGCCGAGATGAAGAGAGCCGCCCAATGATTGATGTCACTTGGTGAGAAGTGCCCCCCACTTGGCTTGGGCGAGGGCGGGGTCTTTTGCTTTGTGAGCAGCAGCAACAGCCCGAGCCGGAGAGTGGCATCACCACCCTTTCCCAGCCCCTCCCATCGAGCTGAGCAGTCATACACACTCTTCTCTCATCACTTCTTACAAACAAAAGTCGATTCAGACTAGACAGAAAACACTCCACCACCAAAACAAACTACCAGATCAATCAACACCGTCACAATGGTCAAGGCCGGTACGTATCAGCAAGAGAGCCACCCTCCATTCCATCATTGGTCAGAGCGGAGAGTCCGAGTGAGCATGTTTGAGGCAGATGAGATGGCCTTGCTCGACCTTCTTATACCTTGGGGATGTGCACGAACATCGTGGTCCTGCCATTGAGGTGCTCATCAATGTCACTCCTCACGTGGCACGATGCAGGTCCGATGCAAGAGATGGATAGCCTAGAGCGTGGACTGCTCCTACAGAGGTCGTCTCAGCAAGGCCGTCATCATTCTTCACCTTAGCATGTCTACTAGCGTACTCACTCTTCGAGCCGAAACGATGGGATGATCAAGATCATGGACTCTAGAACACCAAGCTGACCTCACTGCCCTTTCCAGTCGCTGTTATCCGTGGTGACTCCAACGTCAAGGGCACCGTCACCTTCGACCAGGCCTCCGAGTCCGCCGAGACCCAGATCTCCTGGAACGTCAGCGGCAACGACGCCAACGCCGAGCGTGGCATGCACATCCACACCTTCGGTGACAACACCAACGGCTGCACCAGCGCCGGTCCTCACTGTAAGATTCCCCCATGGCTCTCCCACACCCATTCCATTACATCTCCCAAGACTGACCCAACCCACCAGTCAACCCGCACAACAAGACCCACGGCGCCCCCAGCGACAGCGAGCGCCACGTCGGCGACCTGGGCAACTTCAAGACCGACGCCCAGGGCAACGCCCAGGGCTCCGTCACCGACAAGCACATCAAGCTGATCGGCCCCGAGAGCGTCTTCGGCCGCACCGTCGTCGTGCACGCCGGCACCGACGACCTCGGCAAGGGCGGCAACGAGGAGAGCAAGAAGACCGGTAACGCTGGCGGCCGTCCCGCTTGCGGTGTGATCGGTATTGCTCAGTAAGCTTGTCGTCGTCTCGTGTGCTTTGTTCTTTTCTTTTGGGAAGGGAACAGGCGATGTGTAATGGCGATGGCTGATGCTGCGTGGATGATGATGAGATGAATATGAACACACAAAACAAACAGAAACGGGAAATGGATGTCTTTTCGCTCGCTTCTTGAGAGCGGCGTTGGTGTCTGTTTGCTCTCATGTAGCTTTTGCAATGATAATAATCTGTCGTTGTGGGCTTGATTTCCTGGTCATTGACTTCTGTGCCATGTGTCTATTTCTCTCATTCAGGTCGAAGACCTTTGGCCGTCCTGGGTTCTTGCAGTCGGAGCGTGTGAGCGCTGGACGAAGCTCGAGCGATATCTTTTCTGGAACTCGTTCATTTTTTCTGTATAAGCAATCATACTATTACCAGCGGGACTTATCGTAATCTCGAAACGACCCTGGTTCTCACACCTACGATCGAATAGCATGGTCTGTCGAAATTTCTGCCTATGATTTTATAGTACGAGTATCTTCGGCTTCGGATAGCATTGGAATACTCCTGAAACGATAGAAAGATTGGAAGGAATCGAAAATAATTTCTCGGAGCTCAGATGGAGTTCTGGCCTTATACTCGGAGATCGATTGGTATACTTTGTACTTTCCAAGGGAGGAGGTGTTTTCAGTCATCTCGTGTTGTCTACCTCTGCTTTGTTTCCTCGCCTCACAGCAGTAGAGGCTCTTCCAAGCCGACCAATGGGAGGGCTTCCGCGCTTCTGGCGTCATTTTAGCCCGCATTTGTAATGCCGGTCAAGTTCGTACACCAGTTCAACACCGAGAGCGAACATATCTTTGTGGATGATTATGTTATGCCTTACTTTATCAGCATGGCGACTCAGAAAATTCCTAAGAGAGAACTGCTTATTCGGTAAGGGATCATTCCGTTCCGATCATATAGTGTCACCTTATCCAGCGAATGCAAGACCAAATATGGCACAATCATCAACTTCATTGTTCTAGTATCTTCCCTGTTTTACCGCCCATTAGCCACTCCACTCACTACTCATCCACCGTACATATACCGCAATGGCTGCCCCGCTATGGTCCAAGCTACTGAGAAGCACGCGTCCTCTCATACAAAAGACATCTGCCTCCTCCCTCGCAAGATCCGCACTCCCCTCCACCCAACACATCCTCAAACCAAGTCTCTCCTCTCGCACCTTCACCTCAACCCCCTCAAGACACGAACAGAACAAGCCCAACATGGCCTCCACCATGTCCTTCCTCGACGCCACCACTAACCGCCGCAGCATCTACGCCCTCAACAAGGACTCCCCGATCTCCGACGCCCGCATCGAGGAGATCGTCACCCACCTCGTCAAGAACGTCCCCTCCTCCTTCAACTCCCAGTCCGCACGCCTGGTCCTCCTCTTGAAGGACGAGCACGACAAGTTCTGGGACATCGTGCGCGATATCCTCAAAGCCATCGTGCCCGAGGACAAGTGGGAGTCTACCGGCAACCGCATCGCTGGCTTCCGCGCCGGTTACGGAACTGTAAGTGTTCATTCTGCCGACTCAAAACCATTCCTTTGACGCAGATCGAGACTAACAACTTCCCCCACCTCAGATCCTGTTCTACGAAGACCCCGAGCCCGTCAAGAACCTGCAGTCGAAATTTCCCATGTACGCCGACAAGTTCCCGGACTGGTCGGAGCACACGAGCGCCATGCACCAGTACGCCGCGTGGACGGCGCTGGAAGCCGAAGGGCTCGGCGCCAACTTGCAGCACTACAACCCGCTCCCCGAGCAGAAGGCCAGCGAGGTCTGGGGCATCCCGCTTGAGTGGTCGCTCAAGGCGCAGCTGGTCTTTGGCGGCTTGCAGGAGGGCGCTAGGGAGAAGTTGGCGGAGAGGGCGGAGCAGCCTATCGGGGGCAGGCTGTTTGTGCATGGAAAGTAGAGGGTTTGTTCGGTACTGGGGATATTTGGTTGAGATGATTTGCGGTGTTGGATACCCTGAAGGAGAGGAGCATTGCATTGCATGGACATTGGTAGACTTTATACGATCGAATGATACAACAAGATTATGCTGAGATCGCACCTTTGAAAACGGCGAGGAAGATTGCTCTCAAAAGAAGATAGTAGACGTGCAGCAGCCTGTATGGTATATATATTCAGCAAAAAATCCAGAACCTGCAAAAGCCAGGGAGAAGCAAAAACCGCCAATCTCGGATATCAAAAACAAATCCCACATGTCCCGTAAAACTTTTCGGTATATCTTTTTGTTGTCTGGCAAGAGAGCAAACTCTCCCAAACGCAAAACGCCCAGCTCTTTCAAGACCCTTCCTCTTCTCTCCCTCACAAGATCACACACCGACTCCCCTTATCCCTATCCCCACCCCTCCTCCTCCTCCTGCCATCCCTCCCCTCCCTGCCCCCACCACCCCCACCCTCGTTCCTCCTCTCCCCCCTGCGCCCACTCGAATCCTTCCTGATGATCTGCCTGCAAACGTCCACAAAGACCTCGTTGACATTCAACCTCCTCCTCGCGCTCGTCTCGTAGTAGGGGATGTTGCCCCACATCTGCGAGACCTGGAAGGCCTTGGCGCGCGACACGCGCCGGTCGTCTTCCAGGTCTGCTTTGTTGCCGACGAGCACGATGGGGATGCTCGGGTCGTGGTTCTTCATGTGCGCGATTTGTTCGCGCAGTTCGGCGAGTTCGCTGAGGGAGGTGGAGGAGGTGATGCTGAAGACTAGGAGGAAGCCTTGCGCGTAGCGCATGTACATTTCTCTGCGTTGGGGTTGTGTTAGATTTTCGTGCGTTGGAGATATTGGACGTGGGTGCGTAAATTACCGTATTGATGCTGGAGAGGTTTTGTTAGCATCTCGTCTTCTGCGAGGATAGGCTGGTTCCACAATGACTTACTGAACTGTTCTGTGCCGGCTGTGTCCATGATTTCGAGCATCACCTGTCTTCCCTGTGGATGATGCTGTCAGATTGCGATTGATCGCCATATACTTGGTTGCCGGGCTGCGCTTACATCAACGTCAATCGCCTTGCGATACGTATCCTCGATTGTCGGGTCATATCGTTCGATGAAGATTCCCTGGACGAATTGCGCTTTTTGGCCATTGATGTCAGCATGGATACGTGCATCATGCGCGATCGGATGTGGGCTTGGAGAGTGTAAGAGATCTGAGAAAGTAGAGAAAGCATGATCATACCGGTCAAAGCACTTTTTCCCACGCCGCCCGATCCGAGGACTGCTATGTTATATTCTCTACATAAAATGTTATTATAAGCATGCTCCACTTGTAAGGCGGTTCAGGTGGGTCGGAAGCAAGAAGGGAGAGCCATACCTCTGGTAACCGGAACGCGACATCACATATCAAAGCTGCGACTCCGGAGTCGCGATCGCTGCATCAACCGTCTTTGCGATGGAATTGGCTAGAGGGTCTGTTGGGCCAGCAAAGGAAACAGACAAAGAGAGACTCTGCCGCAGTGCAAGGCCGCAGAAACACGCGATTCTTGTAATCGTTCTCCTCTCCTTATTTTTGTTGATTTTTAGTCCTTCTCCCAATTGACAAATGACACAGTCGCACACGCGCGCAAGGTCCCCTGCTTGACAAGATATCTCCAAGGAGATCAACGGTCGAGCTCCTCGTGGATCTCTCTAGTCGGATCTGCACGCCTCTCTGTTTGTAGTTTGTTTGCGACGTTCTCTTTTCTTGTTTTTTCCTCGATTCGTTCTGACACAGGAGCTTTCCCCGCCTATATCAGGGAACGTTTTAACGGGGCGGCGTCCCAGAAAAAAATAATCGAGAGTCAACCAGGACCCTCAAAAAAAAAAAAAAGAATGGCCGATGCACCGAAGAGGGGTGGAAGGGCTGGCCCAAAGACAATGTCCGGTGCGAGACGTCTGGGGAGTGGGAGGGAAAAAAAGAAGGTGATGCTCGCGCGCAAACGGTAGGTATCACAGCAGAAAACGGAAGCTTGCAGCGTGACAGAGGTCCCTGGCGAACAGGCGTTTGTTGTGTATGACGAATGTATGCGTCTGCAAAAGGGAGAGTTGGGACGAAAGAGAGCACCGGCGTGGTGGCAGGGCGGTAGGGCGAAAAGAGCAAGCAGCAAGCAGCAGCAGTCGCGCGCACAGGGATGGGTTATGACGAAGAAAGTTGGATTTGGGAACGTGAAGGGGATTGACTATTCTCCTACCGGTTCCTGGTGGCCCTCCTCGTGCCCTCCTGCTAGCAGCCCGAGTCCGCGGTAGCGGTCTGTCTTAGCGTCTGTAGTTCAGAGTCTCCACGAGAGCATGTGCTTTCGCTCGGGTTTTGTTAGGCTCGCGAGGGCTTGCATGCCAGCACCA
>MSJI02000771.1:0-54389 GCA_001931905.2 Cladosporium sp. IMV 00045 | reverse complement strand
GGGTGGATTAGCAGGAGGGCTGGGCGTTTTGGCTCAGCAGACTCTTCTGAACCCGGGGGAACAGGGCGAGCGAGTCGAAGGGCAGCAGTGGCAGTTGGAGAGTGAGGAGGGTTTCGGGGAGAAAGAGACCAAGGGGACTACTGTGAACTCATCAGATGCGGCCAGCGAGTGAGTGACCTCAAAGCAGCAGAGATTTTGCTGTGTCCGCCGCGCCCGTCGCGTTCCCGTTCGCCGCCCGCCAGACAATCAAAGCCACGCAGGTCAACCAACCACTGGTGACATGCAGCCAGCAGGAGGAGTGGGAAGACACACACGCACAATCGATTCTACCTCCGTATCGTCATCATCAGTAGTAGTAGTATTCTCTTTCTTCCCTCACACTCCTCCTCACTCCCTCCACTCACCACCCTCATCCCCTCCTTTCTCCCTTTCCCTTCCCTTCGCCGACAAGCGGATTACCGCGTGCCCAGGACCGCCGTGACGCCCTTGCTCGTGGCAGGCAATCTCGGAAGCGCCCGCGGAGCATAGCAACAAGCCCAGAAGTCAGATCCACCCCAGGCCTGAGCGCGTGGTGTGTGTGAGAGAGCAGTAGTGGTGTGTCAGTTCAGTACGGAGTTAGCTGTGTGTCAGCACTACCCTCTGCTGTCTGCCGGAGGACAAGGGAATCGGCCAACTCGCCCGCTTTTGACTCTCCCTCGCTTGTTCTGTCCGCTTGCTGCTGTCTGTCTGCCTGTCTTGCTTGCTTGCTCGCTTTCTCCCTTTCACAAGGTGCTTGCTTGCTTGCTCGCTCGCTCGCTCGCTCTACGCAGCGGTAGTGTCAAGTGTCGACCTCCTCCCATCGCCACCACTACCACTATCACCACCTCTTCACTGCAGGCCACAGTGGACAAGTGGTCGTCGACACCACCACCCTCTTTCTGCGACTCACAGCGCAGCACAGCAGTCGCTCGCCACCTGCGCTGCAAAACTGCACCGCCCGTCTGCGTCACTACCCTGCCTGCCTGTACCGGCTTTGTTGGTCGCTGCTGCCCGCGTCAAAAACCAACACCTTCCTCCCCTCGCCGCAGCATTCCGAGCCCTGGCTAGCACTCAACCTCACTCACTGTTGTTGCGTGTCCCAGGCAGCGACTTGCGCAGATAATCCTCACCGTCTGCGCTTCTGCCTCGCCGTGTTGTTGACTGTCCTGCTCGACATCACCCTCAACATCAACATCACTCGCACCCGCGACAGTCTCGGCTCTCCCTCCTGCCGCTCAACCTGCGCCGACCAGTCCTCGACACGCCTTTCGAACTCTTCGCCTGTGGACGACCTATTCACTTAGCCACGTCCTCGCCGAACACACGCGCTACCTCTTTCATTCGCCCTTTTTGGCGCTTTTTTGCTGCTTTTCTCCGGTTCGCGCGCATCTTTCCCCGCGCTTCCACCACCGCACGTCACTTCACCGGACCTGTTGTCACTGAGACAAAAAAACATCTACCTAATCTTACCTCATCGGCCGCCAATCGCATCAAACACACGCCTTTGCGACCGTACCGCATCAACAAGAAAGTTTGTCTGCGATTTCAAAGCAAACACGCACACCCATCTTTGCTGCATGACTGGTCGTCAGTAGACTCTGCGCCTTTCAAAACCTAGGCGCTTGGTCCGTGACGGCACAGTGAAGAGTAGAAACGGTTTGTGGAAACAACAAGTCTGTTCTCGCGCGCAACCTCTGCTGATACCCCCCCAAAGGCCGTGCAAGCGTCACGCCGTTTCTTCCCTTGCACTCCTCCGCAAACATGCCGGCTTTCTACCCGCGCTCCAACCAGGCGAGCTCGCACCCACTCACTCCACCGGACTCTGGTTCTGGCTACGGCTACAGCAACATGCACTACCCGCAGGAACCGTTCGTGCCTCACTCGGCCATGGGTTCCTCCCGCCACGACAGCGCCTACGACTACCACCAGCACAACTACATGCAGCCAGCGGTCGCACCGGCGCCGCCGAGCTACCAGTACCAATCCGGTGGCTTCCAGCCAACCACAAGCCTGCCGCCGATCTCGACCTACTACGAGCCTATGGGCGCGCCCATCCTCCCCCCGCTTCGCATGCAAGACCACATGTCCTTCACCGAAGACTATCAGCGAAGAGTCCAACAGCAACAAGAGCAGCAAAACGCTGCGCTGCGCGAGCAACAACGCCAGGCTGCCAAAGAGGAGAAGGCAACTGGCGGCGTGTCTGCCAAGCTTGACTACGACATGGATCGCATGACTGATTTTGTCACGCACTATACTCAGAAGATGTATGACCTTCACCTCTCCCCATTCTGCTTTGCAGACATTGACATTATCCGAAGCTTCAACCAGCAAGTCACAAGCCAGCAGTCTTTCCGCAAGTGGGTCCATGCAGTACTCTCCGCCACCAGGCTGCCGTCGGCCACGATCCTACTCAGCTTGCACTATCTCTCTGAGCGCTTCAGACTTCACCCTGGATCCATTCCCTCGGGCGAGAACCAGATCTACCGTCTTCTTTCGGTTTCGTTGATCCTCGGCAGCAAGTTCCTGGACGACAACACTTTTGTCAACAAGTCCTGGTCTGATGTCACCTCGATCCGTGTCAAGGAGCTGAACGCACTGGAGATGAAGTGGTTGTCGCTGATCAGCTATCACCTCCATGTCGAGCTGGACAGTGGTCTGCAGAGCTGGCTCGATGCCTGGAAGACTTACAACGAGGACCAAATTGCGAAGCAGCAAGCCGCCACCAGGCTGTCGCCTCTCGATACGAACGTCCACCGCCACTCGAGCAACCGTGAACGCTACTCGCCGTACCCCACATCTTACAGCAGCAGCGCATCCCGCAGCTATGGCACACCTTCGTCTTCCCGCTCGTCGCAGTACGCCCACACCCCGTACAGCTCGGCCGATCCGTGGTCATCCACCGCCCGTCCAAGCTACGACGACCCTTACAAGCGTCAAGACCGCTACCCGACCCTCAACGATATCGACGATGCAAACCGAAGAAGGGCAGACGACGAGCGCAACCATGCTCAGGCCATGTACAACTACCAGCTGCCTTCCATCTCGCACTCCTACTACCAGCCCTCTGCATACCCATCTCCCTGGGACAGCTACAACTGGAACGGCATGCATCGCTCCGACTGCACCTGCGCCACCTGCGCCTACCAGCACCACTTCCGCCCGTATCCTATGGCTTCCAACTACACTGCTCAACCCGTCATGGGCTAGGCAATGCGTTAGGAATTCTCCAAAAATACGTGGCCATTTCTTCTCGCCTTGAAGTTCGCACTTCTGCAGCGTTCTCGCCCTACCATACAATGCGCGACATTTTCTCTGCAAGCCCGGCGACTCACTCGACCAAAAAAAGTTGGACTCCACTTCATCTGCACATACTTGCCTGCGTCATCGGCGTTCTACACGTTTTAACATTCCAACCTGCCCTTCGCGATATGCATGCTCTCTGGCGTTCCTGTTCCGCACTTCGACTAGACACTTCGACGCATGCGACTCCATCGATCGGCTCTCCACTCGGGCAAAAGCAGCACGCCTGCACATCCCTCCTGGCCACTTCGGTCCTGAAAAACTTCTGCATTTTCGTCGGCGCGATTTTCTTCAAAAGCGCTCTGATACCACGACTGCCTGGAAACATCTCTTCGGCGGTCGATCTTTTAGCGCGGCCTCAAAAAAAAAGCTCTTTCTCTCTCTCGACTCTTGGGTTCTCTCTGGATTGTTGTTATTCCCACATTTCTGCTCTTGAACTCTGCTTTTGCTCTTTTCGCTAGTATTCACTTTCTGCACAGCGTAGAAGGGAGCGGAAACTCGATTTGGGGAAAAGGATGGCTCAAAGCCATCTACAAATTCCCCTTTCTTTCTATGGAGGGTCACATGCCCATCCGAATATTGCTTTCCGGCAGATGGCTTTCTTCTTTTCTTACTCTTTTCCCTTTTTGATATCAACCTTCTCCTTGTTTCTTCTTCACTTTCTTGGGAGGGAAAATGGGGACTTGACGGGCAGGGATAATATCCTTCGCCCTTTTGATTTGCTGTTGCTTTGTTTTTCCTTTTTTCGATTCCCTGGTTCTTAGCATGGCGTTCAACTTGATGAAAAAGAAAGGGTTTTTTGCTTGCTGTCTTCTTGGTTTTCTTTTTTATTCTTCTAGTACTACTATTAGACTTTGGGTTGGGGAATGGGTTTGGGACATTTCGAATAAAACACGCTTCTTTTTTTTTTTTTTCCTCTTTCGACTGTCTTCGTTGATATACCATTGCCTTGTCTCTTCTTTTGGCCTCTTCATCTTCTTTACTACCCTTTGCCTCACATTTGATGCGCATCGTTTGGCTCTCTTTTTTTTCTTGTCTTACTTTCCTCCAGTTTCAGGGATCGGAAACCCCCATCTTTATTACTTCTTGTTCTTCGTCCTATCTCTCGACCAGGATCATTTCTGAGGGGAGCAACGGAAGCGAAGAAGGCTTGGAAGTAAGACGACTAGTAGCTCCTAGTAAATTTCGAAAAAAAGAAAAAAAAAAGTAGAAAAGGGATCTTTGATCTAAGTTCCCATCGCCAAATCTTCACCGTGTCCGTTTCTTCTATGCGTTGCTCCACGTGCCTCGCGAGCCTCTCTTTTTACGCATGCGATGCATGCATGTCCGGTCCCTGGCCTTCGACGGGATCTGTAATGAGAGGGGTGTTCACGTCTTCCTCCGCTGACGTGAAACAATGACGGGCGTGAGAGCAAGTTCGCTGCTTGTGCCTATACACGTGTCGTGTAATAGCTAGCGACGGCGTCGATGCATCTATCTGCAAGACACACCGGAGACACCGGCCGTGGTTTGACCACGCTTGCCTTGCCGTATGGTGAACAGGCCATTCTCGCTTCTCTTTGAGGACGTATGTGAGTACATACGTGTACCGGTGCGCGCACAAGGGCTTTCTTTCTTGCGCGATTCTTTGAGCGAGGATGGCATGATGCGGTTTTTATGCGGTTTTGGTAAAGTGGCGGCGGCGGCGGCGGCGGCGGCGGCGGTGGTGGTGGTGGTGTACTAACGTGTTTTTGATGGTGGAATGTTGATTCGGTAAGCTTTTTTGCTGAGGATCTCTTCTGCTTGATGCTCCCGTGTTCATACGTGCAATGCTAGGTGCTCATTTTTGCCTAATCGTACATACACATCACGTTTCGCGCAGCTCTCGTGAGGATATGTGCTCACGAGCAAAGCACGCAACGCACTCTCTCATTGCCTTCTCACATACCATGTACCAGCACCGTCTCTGCGCGAGGATCTTGCTAGCATATCAGGTATGTCCATCCAGAGTCCAACCACATCAAATCCCCCCTCACTTCTTCCTCCCCTTCCTGCCCTTCGCAGAACCCGACTGCCAAGTGAATTCCTCACCATCAGTGAGCAGCTCGCCTCGAATGATCGATTGCGTGAGGAGATCCTTCTGGTAGACGGTACGACCTTCCTCTTCCGTGAGGATCAAGGCATCTTTATCATCTCCCTCTAGACCAAGAAAAATGGTGCTTGCGGAAGACTTCCCCACTGCCACTGCCTTCTTCGCAGTTCCGAACTCGACGTTCGTCGCACCGGCTTCCGTGGCCAGCTGATCCACATCCTCGAACCTCTCGCCGTAACTGGCTTTGAGTGCGCTAGTGAAGAAGAGCGTTTTGCCAGCGAACAGCTTGCTACGGTTAACGGATGCGGTATCTCTCAGATCGTCGTGGATATAGGGCTCCAGGTCGAGCAGCTGATCTTGGGACATGGAATCTTCGAGCCATTGGTCGGTAACGATTTTCTTGCCGAGGGCCAGCGAGCGGACGACTTTGGCCGTCGTCCCTAGGACGCCCTTACCAACGACACAGACGAAGTTGCTGCGTTTGCCGGGGACTTGGTCGTCGATTGTGGCGTTATGTTTGCGGAGCCAGGCTTTTGCTTTCTTGTCTTCGGCGAACTTGCTCTTGCTTAGGAGGATTTTGTTAGGTGGTTTGCCAGTGGGATGCGTGCCTGAGGATTGAGGCGTGGTGCTGCTGGGTTTGTCGACGGAGATGTTGTCCTTGCTGCGAGGCACGACTACGATGGCATTATCATCTTCATCATCCTCCAGCTTGGGTCCAGTGATGGATTTGCGACCGGGCTTTCTAAGCTTACCGGTGCTAGGAGGGTGCTCGGCTTCATCTTCATCTTCAGCGGTATTCGCGTTTTTGCGTTGACGGCCACCACGAGGCTTCTTTGTTGGTGGAGTTGTCGAGAGAGGCTTCGCGGCAGTCTCCTCATCTGCCTTTCTTTTGCGATTTCTAAAGGCGTTTGCTGAGTCGCCACTTGACTTCAAGGCGGTAGGGGAAGGCCCCGGTAGTACCGCGATCTCATCCTCTGTACCTGTGTCGTTCCCTTCGTTAGAGGGCTGATCAAGACGCAGCTTTTCCGGCGACTCCAAAATCTCTTTCTTGGGCGTCGGTTTTTGACGGCGCTGCTTCTGCTTTGGTGTGCCACCGTAAGTCTTCTGACCTCTCAAGGCATTGCCGAACACGAGCTGGGAGTCAGACCCAGCGGAGGGTGACTGTTGCTTGACTCGGCTGCGTTGCGAAGCGCCGGCACGAGCAGCTGGTGTGCTGATCTCATCTTCATGGTTGTCTTCGAAACCGAGTTGCGACTGGAGTTTGTCCGGCGCAGTAGAGAAGACAAGGTTGCTGCCCCGGCTGAGCGGTCTTGAAGGGGTGTCTTTGACAGCATCTGTTGGGCGAGAAGTTGCGGGAGTAACTTCATCGGCTTTGGCAGGGGTGGCGCTTCCGGCATCGAGATCGTTCTCATCGTCATCATCAGTATCAGCATCGGCGGGAGTCTCTTGCACCAAGGAATTTCCGGCTTCGAGAGGCTGTTGCGCGGAAGATTTGACCTGGATTTCTGAGGTGGCGAAACTGCGATTGCCAGGTCGCTGATCGACAATGGAAATGCCGCTGGCATCAACAACATCAACACGGATTCTGCAGGCTCGCTCATGGAAGACGACGACGTCGTAAGGCCTGAGGTAGATGAACCGTCTCTCCTTGGTCTTTTCGGTTCTGTGAAAGTGTGTTTGCGTGAAATCTAGGTCGTTCGGCAACAGATTTGTAAAGGGCGACTCGATAGTGACATAATTGGTATATGTTTGCAGACCCAGCTTGGTCCCATACGCAACTAGAGTTTTATCAGTATATGTTATCGTCGTGTGGTGGCGGGAGAGCGTATGCTTACAAAACCAGCCCTTGGTGCCGTCTGGTGGGTGGTTCTTTTCCTCGTCAACGAACGGCTCGAAAGAAACTGATCTGTCACGGATCACAAAGGCGATTTCGTGTTCATCCTCGTCGATGGGCAAATGTTGCACGGGAACCATCTCGCCTGGTGAACCTCCATTTCGACTGCCTATGCCGGCCATGCAGGTCAGGGAGAAAGCGTATCGACCGACCATCCTGAAAGCGTGTTGGTAGAATGAGGTAGATGCGGTTTCACGATGAAGTTATCATGATCGCCTGTATACAATGTGAGCACGTTTGTGGTGGAGAGAAAGCGGCCCATTAGGCAAAGACGCGCAGAGGTGGGACGTCATTGGTCGAGCGTGGTTCGAAGTGAAGGACATGCGGCGGTGTGGAGCTTGGAGGCAGAACTTTAAGCGCGACTGCCTTGAGCTGACTGCACCTTCCCATCATTCACATCTCTTCTGATAACGTGACATCGGTGGACACCTGAGATTTAGGGAAGTCAAATCGGCTGGACGCAAAACAATGTGGAGAGCGCTCAGACTTGCATTCATGTCTTCACTGCGACTTGCATTCCCTGGATGCAGACATGTGGCGTTGCGTGGGCAAAGGCCCGTGAGGAGAACAATACCAACGTCGCATACCGACACCAAACATGTGAGACCGCATGCGCTGCAGTTTGCCGGTTGATGGATATAGAAGACAATGATGACAGGGGTAGCCAGAGAACAGAATCTATCAACATGAGCATTTCCTATATTGGTATTCCATCGTTGAAACCATAGCCACCGCCCTCCTCCTTCATCTCATCCAGGCCTGCTCATAATCTCACGTGGCATTGAGGAGCCAAGAGTGCACCTTCCTTCGCTTCATATCTCTTCCCACTTACTTCTCTCCCTCACTCTAGCTTCCATCTGGTCATAGTATTGTCCACCCCCGTACACTCGTGACAGCGACCATAACAATACTATCGAACAATCTCCATCAAACAATCTCTTCCAACCCATTGTCCTCTCGCGAGAGGATATATACCTCTCCACGGCCACACGTTTATCTCTGTCTGCCCTTCCACAAACCAACAAAACCCTCACATCCACCTCACCAACGTATCACTCGACCCGGCCGCCTTACTCACCACCTCAAGTCCTGCAAGACACAACTCACCGTCTCTTGCATAGCAGTTTCTCAAGGTATTCGTTCGTTACCCAGAAGCCAAAGGTTCACTCTCTAACAGAGTAGGCTAGACCGAGCCATTCGCCACCGCTCTCAAGATCCCGTACAAGCTACACGCCGTCACCTATGGATCCCACCCCATCACTCGGCACGGAGAGTTCCCAGCCGATGCCATCTGGCTTTGATGTCTTCAATCAGACTTTCGAGCTTGTCAGCTCGAGTGGTGACACGCAGCTGGTCACCACAGCTGACATCGACGAAATCAGGCTGATTGCTGTCCGCACCGGCATCATCTTCGCCAGTCAACTTGGCGCATCTGTCATCCTTCTCTTAGTTCTCCTTCTCATGACCCCGGCAACAAAGCGTCGTAGTCTGTCGTGGATCTTCAACGTGTTTGCGCTTGTCTGCAACATCATCCGCACAAGCATACAGTGCGTTGAAGTGACCGGTCCCTTCCTCAACTTCGTCCTCGTCGTGATGCAGGAGTATGGCGACATGGACCTGGGCGAGCATGTGAGGATCTCAATTGCCAACGGTGTCATCACCAGTCTCGTGTTCGTCTTCATGGAGCTGGCTCTCATCACTCAAGTTCATGTCATCTGCGCAGCAGCGATGGCGAGACTGCACCGGCTCCTCATCATGACCTTCTGCGGGATGATTGCGGCGCTTGCCATCTCCTTTCGCTTTCACCTCATGGCTGTCAACTGTCAGAACACCGCCAACCTGGCTCGTGGCGTTCCCGTGAGTCCAGAGGCTTCTGATCGCCAGGACTGGGCGCAGAGCACTTCCAACATCATGGCAATTGTCAGCATCTGCGTGTTCAGCGCGGTCTTCTGCACCAAGCTGGGGCTCGCGATCAAGTCTCGCCGAAGCCTTGGGCTCAAGCAGTTCGGCGCCATGCAGATCATCTTCATCATGGGCTTTCAGACGCTCACGATTCCAGGTATGCCCAAGCTCATCTTCCTGTGTTGTAGCTTCGCTGACCATCCCTGACAGTCATCTTCGCGATCCTCGACTATTACGCCATCCGCGGTGCCCAGCTCGGCTCGATGGTCGAGACCCTCGTCGTAATTTTCCTCCCGCTGAGCAGTATGTGGGCGTCAACCAACGTTAAGAGCAAGAACATCGGCATGCCCATGAACGAGAAGAACCGCCACCGCATCGTCCCCGTCGGCCACTCGGATTTCAACACCGGAGCCGGGTCCTCGTACAACTGCTCGAAGAAGCAACTCATGGACGACAGTACGATCGACACGCTCGTTAACCGCACGCCGAGCTCAAACTATAACAAATCTCCGTCCAAGTACGAGCCACGCAGCGAGCCAAGGGTCAGCGTGACCGCAGGCCACCGCATGAGCTATCTCAGCGAGAACGGCGACGACCTCGAGTTGGGCAAGCTGGGGAATAACATCCACGTCGACAAATCGTACACTGTCCTCTCCGAGCCTGATTGGACCGCTGGAGTCGGTCGTGCTCAGTGAATGCACTTCAAAAGCAGAGCATGGCCTTCTGTATTGCGTGCAGACTGGCGTAGCCACACACATGCACGCCATCGTACCGATTCAGCGTCAACAATGCCAATACCGCAGGCTTATCACGAGCGTTTCTCAACGCTGGGTTCGCCTTCGACTTCCGATGACTACCATGACACACATCTCAGCTTGAGAATCTCTTTGCTTTCCTGGCTTTCTCTTTTGCCTTTTACTTCTTCATATCTTCTTCCAGCTTTGCTCTCAAGTTTGCAGATGTGTTCGGGGGGTAATCGTAATGTCCGGATGAGGTTGATAGTTGCCGAGTGATTTGCGTTCCAGCGAGGCCAATCCAAGGCATACCTGATGACATGACCAGAGCAGATGAAGTAGCTTACCAATAGGCAATGTAGATAGCGAGCATGCAGATGCATACAAGAGAATCAACACAAGTCGCTTTTCGTGTTCGCGAGTCGTCTGTCAATACGGAATAGTGGGTATAATTCGACTCGTAAAGTCTTGAAGAATGTGCTGCAGTCGGTGCCGCGGAAATTTGAGACCGTGTCCTTATTCACCCAAGTTCAATAAGGTGAAAGGAGAAATCATCGATATTGCCATTTCGCAGAGAGGAGCGCCTTCGCTAATGTGAAAATAAAAATCCAGAGCTCCAACAAGAGATCATACAAGTCTTGATAACACTTTCCACGTAACAGAACAACCTGACGGAAAAACCTTGCAAGGAAAAAAGGCCAAAGCCGAAATGCCTGTTACCCAGGTCCAACACGCGGCATGTCGTGGTGCTCCGACAGCGTGGAGAGGTACTTGTTCAGCTCCTCGACGCGTTGCTTGTGGGTTTTGGCTCCGCCTTCGCGTTTCAGTCGTTCGTCCAGCTGGTGTGTCGTGTCAGTAAAGCTTCTTAATCTTAGAAAAAAGACTCAGGCAACCGCGAGCGTTCTTCGCTTGGGAGGCATTCATCACGTACCCGTTTGCGCTTAATCTCCTCATGCCGGAGCTGGGCTTCTGTCTTTCCACTCCCACTCCCTGCTCCTCCTGCTGTGGTACTTCTGCTGTCGCGAGAGCTTTCAGCGGCCGGCTCGACGCTCTTGGACTCTCTCCCTGCGCTGCCATCGCACCCTTCTTCTTCCTGCTCTGCTCGGGTCGGATCTGGCGTGCCGCTTGCTTCTTTTTCGGCTTTGCTGGTTTTGGTTTTGCTGCTGCTTTTCTTCTTTTTCTTCACCCCGGCGTCTTTGGCGGCGCCTTTGAGTTTCAGACCGCCGGAGATGGTCGAGCTGTAGTCGTTGGAGGGCATCGTGGTGGTTTGCCCTGCCGGTGCGCTTGGATTGTATGAGAGTGGTGGGCGCGCTCGCGCCGGTTGGCGGGATATCAGGGTGCGGGCATGGAGTTTATGGGAGGATTTGCAGTTTGGTGGTGCGGTGATAATGTGTTTGGAGTTGATGGGTCGTTGGTTGTGGTGTGGCTTGCGCGCTGTGAGAAGAGCGAAGCGTGGAGGTGGTGGGGCTGGAAGCTGTGGACTTGGGACTTCGCAGACCACAGAGGTTGAACTTTTGGACCTCTAGTCAACGACGAACAAGACACAGCACTACTGTCGGCTTTAGTGGAGGCCGTGAAAGCTGAGAATGGCATGAGATGTCCAAATTCTTTTCGGATGACGTTCGGTTCTGATCGTCTGCCACAGATTCCAGCTAACTACATCGGCAACCCTCACACAGAAACGGTGAGAAGGCACATAGTTCAACGAGGTGAAATCACAGGAACAGCATGTGAGAAGAGACGATCGATTCACAAGACCCGCGGATAGGTATAAATCCCTAGAAACTGACCCCCAATCCCAAACCAGAACACTCCCCAAACACCATCCCATCAACATAATTGCACCAAGCAAGACAGCGACTCAAGTCCTCTAATCCCAGTTACCCGGTCCCAACTCGACAGGAACCTGCTTGCGCATGGCGTCCATGATCTGGTCGATCGACCAAGGCTCCCACTTGTAGCCCGGGGGGAAGTTTGGCGGGATTCCGCTCTCGTCGAAGGGGATGCCCGCCTTCATCGTCTCGATGTTCTTGGCGTAGTGCTCGTAGGCGTAGACCTCCGGGTCGTGGTCCCAGACCCAGCGCGGGTGCTTGGGCTGCGCCAGGCGGGGGTTCAGCTTCACCTTGGACCAGTCCGTCTCTTGCAGCAGCTCGGCGTTGGAGAAGCCCATCTTTTGGGCGCAGGCGTTGCGGATGAAGCTGTTGGGGCGTGGGTCAGTATGATTTGTTGGAGCTTGTGGTGGGAGGGAGCAAAGAGAATCTTACCGGTATCGTACGTGGGCCTCGACGGCTTCGGGGATCTTGTCCTTGCCGGAGAGCTGGAGGCAAGAGGCGATGGTGATGGCATCTTCGATGGCCTGCGTGGCGCCGTTTCCAGACGCAGGCAGGAAAGTGTGTGCGGCATCACCAATCTGGATCACACGGGATGCAGGCGAAGTCCAGGTAAGTTGAGGGTCACGCCAAAGAAGTTCGAAGTTGACGATTGTGTTGGGAGGCGTGCACTTGACTAGGTCCTTGAACATGGGCGACCACTTGTCCGGACCGGGGACCTCATCGAGACCCTTGATCACCTCGTCGGAGCTGATGAAGTTACTCCAAGATTCGGCGGAGTTCTCGTTTGCCTGTTTTATCTCTGTTAGCAGCTGAATTGATTGCAGTTCAATGGAGAGCGCAACATACGTCGTGGTTCAGAATCCAGATCATGGTGTCAGGGCGAGTGAGCGTCAGAGCGTACGCGCCAGGTGCCAGGTATGTGCGAACCATGGGCTCGTCGTTGTTCGGTCCAACCATCTTGTAGTGCTCCTTGACCTCGGGGTTCTTGTCCAAGTGCTCGATGGGGAAAGCTGCACGCCACATGGCACGACCAGATGACCTCGCGCGGACCTGTCCACCCACGAGCTTTTGCGACTTCGATCCAACACCATCCGCAGCAATCACCATGTCGGCCTCGTAAGTCCTGCCGTCCTTGGTGGTGACACCAGCTTTGTTTAGTGCAGCATCCTCCCAGTAATCAACGACGGCAGAGTTGAAGTCGATCTTGACGCCTAGCCTCTCGACCTGGCGGACGAACATTCTGTAAATGAGAGGACGCATCTGGAAAGTGCCTGGAGGGGTGTTCGGGTCAAGACCAGCAGCCTTCAAGCGCTCTGCAACTTTGAGAGGCTTGACCATCTGCTCGCCGCTGTGCTTGTAGGTCTCAATCCAGGCATTGTGCAGACCAATGGAGTCGTATTCGGCTTTCATCTCAGGCCAGTGCTTGAAGAACGGTGTTGCGCTCAAACCCATGAAGTACATATCACCTGTGAATGCGAGTCAGCTCTGTGTTCCTGTCGCCATCTTCGACTTGAAATTCTACGAACCTGCCGTGTTGATCGCAGAATCACGCTCGAGAACCTGCACCTTGTGTCCCTTGCGCACACACTCAATGGCCGCGGTAAGGCCAGCCAGACCAGTTCCTACGATCAGAACATTGATACCAGACTCCGGGTAAGAGCCCAGAGGCTTGGATTCGGAGCCTTCTTTTGCCATTTTGCCAAACAGGAAGTTCCAGGGATTCACAAGAAGATCAAAGGACATTCGTGCTGTACGGAAACTGCGGTGAAGGGAGAGGGTAACTTCAGAGAAAGAAAGCGAGAGACTTGACTGCGGTATATGCAGAATACGTCAGCTAAACAATTTACACTCTACAGCCCATGTGAAGGCAGGCCTCGGGGGCACGGTGTTCAATGACCGTCGCGGAGACAAAGCATGTTCGGAGCGCGAGCGGCCGAGGTGTGTCAAACGGTGAGCACCTTGATGCTTGTGCATAAACTGGGTTGCTATGGCTGCGAGGCCTCCCTCACTCACTGTTACTGAGCTGCTCGTCGCAGACGCTGTGCTGTGTACGGCTCTCCGCCATGTTCACCCACCAGATGGAAGGCAGGCCGTTGATGATGGCGACATCGTACAGGGGTCTCCGCGACGGGGCAGCAGCGAATGTGTGGAGCAAGCAGCGCCTCATACTTTTGACACGGAGCATGCTGGCTGTGGCGCATGCGGCTCCTTCGGGAAGGATCAGCTTCCTGCACCTCCTCCGACCTTGTGGGTCCAGCGACAATAATTGACATGCGGTGGCACTTCTATGCTGGGCCACGATATCAACTATTGTTGAATTGTACCACCCGTGGCGTATTCGATGCTTCATCCGACAACATGATTTGGATATCCGTGGGAAACCAATGCCTCTCCCGTTCGGAGCTTTACCACCAGCCAGTCACAGATAACTCGTCTACACGCGACAGGTCCTGGTACCTGCGCCAACTCTGTCGATCAGGACACGGCCTCCGTACTGCTCCTTTTCGGACCCGCGAATGCAAGCGTCATACAGTCACCCGCATTTGCGTATTCCCGACACGGCAGGCATCTGCACCGCTTCGGAGATTCCTGGCTGATACTGGACTTGCTGCCAGATAACCGCCACGCATGCGCGCAATCGTCAGCCATGCTCCTCAGGCCGCCATGTCGATGCACGCAGAAGGTCTCGACCACTGGCGCTGATGGTGCAGCGAGTGCGATACAAGGAATGCCGGCTTGCTTGATATTACGAAAAGCCTCGACCGTAAGCTTTTGACTGGATAGCAACCACTCTGCAAAGGATCACCGAGCCTTGAGCTGCGCCCCGTCTGCCCTACGACTTGTTGCCAAGTCTCTCGAGCTCAAGCACAAGCTCCGGACTCCTCGTTCAGTGCTTGTAATGTGAGACTAGCGCTGATACCGTTGCTGCCTCGCTGGCACGAGCCTTGAACCCAAAGAATTCCACGAGATCGACATCGCAATCCAGAGTTAGGCACACCTGCTTCCAGACTTGACGATACGTATCCGCAAAGCATACATGGCATGTTCCGTTACTATCATAATTCCGCTCTCAGACGATGGACATGCTCCTAGACAGGCGTGCAATCGACTGTCAGGATAAGTCTTCCTCATTATTGTGACCGAGTGAATTGTTGACCCGTCCCAATGGCGTCCTTGGCATGCATGGATCTATGCGCGGAGAGCATGCGTATCCCTGGCTCTTCCACGCTCATATCGGGAAGACGCAAGATTCCGTGAAATCAGTTTGTGGCTTGGATGTGGTGAACGCTTGGGGATGGATGATCTCACGCCTCAGCATGATGTTTCACGTCAAGTTCCGAAACGATATCGGTTGATTTCCATCTGAAATGCTAGGAGAAGATACACGTACGACTGGGAGACGGCCTTAAAACTCTACTCATTCACGTTCGAAGCACGGTGAGGCTGTCCATACTCAAAGATCAAGAAATACTCCGAAGGTGCATGAACGACAAGCAGCGAAGGCCAATTACGTGTGTGACGAGCATTTCTGCAGATTGGCGATCCGTGCAGCTTCCACAATCCTTGTGGTGGATCTTGCGGGCCTCACTGCTTGCTATTTGTATATCCTCTCGTCATCTCCAACCCGGGTAACAAAGTCTCCGCTTGGGCCAAGTCATCTGCAGATCGCTTAAGACAACTCATTATCAGGGTACCGTTTCCACTAAAGTCTCGACAGAACCGTTCGGCTTTCGCTCTTTACCATCATCTAGCAACCCTCGACTATCGCCACAGCAAATCGTTGTTGGAACCTGGATAAGGCGGCTTCGATCGGAAACGATCCGGACTTGCAGTGGGGATTCTCTTCCGCTTGTATCATCGCTTTAAACATCTACGCCTCCTCCGACTCGGCCTTCTCTCATTCTACTCACAGGCGTTGGAAGCTGATTGCTGTCAAGACTCCCACCGTCTTGCCCACAATGCAGCCTCTTACTCTCGTCGCCTTGGGCGTGGCCGCCGTCGGCTTCACCCTACTGTCACTCATTAACAAAATTCAATCCAAGCAGGCCTGGAAGAACAAATCCACCGAGCCGCCGGGACCGGCTTTGGTGCCATGGATTGGCCGCGTTCACGACTTGCCCATCGAATACATGTGGCTCAAATTCAAGGAATGGGCCGACACCTACGGACCACTTTACCGCACACAGATGCTTGGAGACAACTTCATCATCATCACCGACGAGAAAATTGCAGAAGACTTGCTGGTCAAGCGCGCAAAGATCTACTCGGACCGACCGCAAATCAGGTCGTTGTTCGACGCTAAGAGCACTCATGGCTCCATGGAGTACTTGCCTCTCATGGGCAAGAACCGTATGATGTGACATTGTTTACTTGGGACTACACGAGCTAATACTGCAACAGAGTACTGGGCACGACAGCGCAAGTTCGCACACTCGACATTGGTTGATGCCGCCAACGCTCGCTACAATGGCACCATGTACCACGAGACCAAGCGTTGGCTCAACCGTCTTCTAGACGAACCAGACGACTTTTCATGGTCGCTTGAGGACATGTGCTCCAAGGTTATGACACAGCTTTCCTGGGACGACCCCAACTTGAGCGAGTATTGCACCAAGAGTGCATGGGGTCTTCTAACCCAGATGTCTCCGGCCGGTCCGATCACCAATGTTCTCAGCCCACTCTGGGATCTTCCGTTCAGCATTAACCCCTGGAAGATCAGGGAACGTTCTCGTCACGACGAGCAACAGGCCTGGTGGATGGAGCGCCTGCTCACAGTCCGTAAGCAAATGGAGACTGGAGACGCTCGACCTTCTTTCATGCGCAACTACCTCGATGGAGAGCGAACTGGCAACTTGACAGGCGACTACGAGGCTTCTTCTGCGATCGGAATGGTCGCATTGGTTGGAATCTTCACGGTCGCTGGACCACTTTACTATTTCCTACTCGCTATGCTCTACCACCCGGAGTGGCAAAGAAAAATCCAGGCCGAAATTGACGAGGCCTGCTGCGGCCGCATGCCCGAACTGACTGATACTCCCAACCTTCCCATTCTCCGTGCTTGCATCAAGGAGACGATGCGCTGGAGGCCCAATGTACCTACTGGCGTTGCTCACGAGGTTGAGGCGGACGATTTCTACAACGGCTACTTCATTCCTAAGGGCACCCGCATCCTTCCTCTTGACTAGTAAGTTGTCTTATTCCTAGAGCTATCGGCCATGACTAACAACGAACAGCGCATTCCAACGCAACCCGGTCAAGTACCCTGATCCCGAGAACTTCCGCCCGGAGAGATGGCTCGAACCCGGCTGGCCAACGTTCCAGGGACCTCTTACCCAGTACCCGACTATCATGGGAATGTCATCCTTCGGCTACGGTCAGCGCGCCTGCCTTGGCCAGGGCGTCACTCGCGACGAAACAATCGTCGCATGCGGAGGCCTCCTCTGGGGTTTCAATCTGGTTCACAAGAAGGGCAAGGACGGAAACCCAATCATGCCTTCTCTCACCGCCAGCAACTCTCTTCTCATCGTCAAGCCGGACCCTTACGAGCTGGCCTTTGAGCCAAGGTCGGAGGCTCGCAGGGAGGAGATGCGTACTAACTGGCGTCTGTCGGACGAGCAGGACAAGAAAGAGCGTGCTGAGTTCGCCGCTGCTGCTAAAGCCGCTCGCGAACAGAAGCTCGAGGTCAAGACTGATGACTTGAACGTTATCCAGCCGTCGCTTGTGCCTGAGCCCGTCGCCGCGCCTGTTACGTTGCCACCCGTTGTTGCCACGGCATAGAACCATCATCAATCGTAATGACACGAGGAGGAGGAGGATTAAGATCACACGGATCTATTTGCCATCTTAATTCGGACAGGCGCAACTCTCAGATGTGAGCAATTTGGTTGCCGCCCTGCCACAGACTTTCCTATCTCGGGAAATTTCTTTTAGTACAACACTGCGCCAGCGAGCGGCTCTTTTTTCTTTTTGTGTTTCTGGTGGAGGACTTGGGGTTGGGGGATTCATGAGCCGACTGCGTGCTCTTACGATGACATAGAAGTAATGGTCACGAAGAGTACGTTGATACGGAACCACGCAATACAACAAGCGCACTGAACATGAATCCTTCCTTTCGATTGTTATCGCTTTTTAGAATAGAAAATTATGTACAAAGAAATCCGTCAAATTGTATAACCACCCTACATGTATGCGTAAGGCTTTCCAAATGTCTGTCGATCATGGCCATCAGCTTTGTCAGCCTGCTCTTGCCATGCATACAAAACCCTCCATATCACCACTCCATTACTCGGCCTCAATATCACAAGCGCGCAATACCCCAAGGCAAAGAACCACAAGCATCATGCCGAGGCCCTCCATCCGCCTCACTGCTGAAACTGTCTCTCCTACCCCTTTTTGCTTGAGCGACAATCAGGTACATGAACACATCTCAGCCTTTCTCCTTTTTAAGCCTCCTCTTTCCCCAGCCATGCGCGCGACAGCGAAACATATCCACATGAGCTGCTCTTCGCGACGAGACAGTGGCTTGATATACAAATATAGGAGAGGGAGGAGACCGTTGATTGTGTTTCTCTGCGCCTCGAAGGGCACGCATGTTGCACGTGAGGGAATTGGGTAAGGTGAAGGAGATGCTATGCGCCCAGAAGGCTCTGGGGTATCGCGTCGAATGCACTCGACGCCACGAAAGGGCACAGAAAACGACCAGGCTGCGAGCATATAGATCTCTGACACGCATCCTCGCTGCTCTCCTCTTCAACAAGGCAGACTGCAGCAGCGAAAAGAATGAAGCGACAAACCGGAGATTTCCGCCCAGGCAGGACGTGACGTCTGGCAAAAACATTCCGGGTGAGACCCTGGTCTCGCAGATTGAGGAGCCGATGGCACAGGGATGTCATGGAGCGAGCGTGCGAGCATGAGGATTAAGAGAGAGGGAGACTTGGAGGTGTGGGTGGGTCTCTGGGGATCGGCCGCTAGGATCTCGGAGCGTGCACGGTTGGGATTGAGTTGAGAGAGGAGTTGACTTGGGATGGACGTGCTTTCTCTTGGGAAGTTGTTCGGTTCAAGCCGAGATGTATGCGAGAGGCTTTCGACATCATACTCCCTTGGAGTATGTGCATGCTTGGCGAGGCGTTCGAGCTGCATATGTGCGTAGATGCATTGATTATGCTGCGTTGGCGGGATGGTCACCGCTGTGGCGTAGAGGGGGGTGGTTGTTTCGCTGTCTTTTGACTATACCTATGTTGCGGTAACAGAAGCTGCATCGAAGAAACTCTTGGATCGGATGAGAGTTGACAAGAGTGTAGTCAGCCCTGCACTTCCGTGGCCTCCGGACAATGGTTGACAGCTGAGAGTAAACTCTGGGATCCCGGACTCGACTCCTGTCGTCATTCGTCGGCCACCACTCTGCTCTTCAGTCGACATGCACATGATTCTCTTTCTCATAGCAACGTTGGTACGAAACTGGAGACTTTTCTCTGCCGCCCAAGCTGCAAGCATGCTCAACCGCAATATCACGAATGCGGTTGAACAAACACAACAATCAAAATGCATGACGTCTCGAGTAGATTAGATTGCGCTGCTGCGTCTCGCCTGTTGCCGTGGTGGGTTCAAGCCACAATCATCCTCCCTCCAGATTTAC
Organism: Cladosporium sp. IMV 00045; assembly: GCA_001931905.2. Taxonomy (NCBI): domain Eukaryota; kingdom Fungi; phylum Ascomycota; class Dothideomycetes; order Cladosporiales; family Cladosporiaceae; genus Cladosporium; species Cladosporium sp. IMV 00045. The sequence continues at coordinate 35,002 of MSJI02000771.1, read as the reverse complement.
GACCAGGACTTCTGGCACCAAACAGACAATGGAATGACCGGGATCAGGTACAAGCTTTCCATCTGGCGGGAAGGTCTCCACAGCAGCTAGTTGATCCGTCCCGGTTCAACGGTGTGAGCGCATTTCAGAGCGACTCTCTCAAGTCAGATAGAGACGAAACACTGGAGATGTGAAAGGCCGAGAGGCCGAAGTGTGTGATGCTCTTTCGTCCATGCGTCGTTGCCATTACCCTGACGGTGCATGTGAAGGCGCCGTGCGTCTTCTGCGATGCTAAGGTATCCCGAAGCCCGCCATAGCTAACGTGTGGTAGGTCGCCCTCTTTGGATAGCTACGGGGTTGGTATCTGTGGGCGTTGTCGCAGTTACAACATTCTCTACCTTGGAGTATTGAGCTTCTCTTGCTCTTCATCCTTCTCTCTTGATATACTCTCTCCACAGACATACCAATCATACTCATTCTGACCGATCAGTCCGTTCACCACACCATATATACCATAATACCACAATCAAGATGTCCAAGTCAATCCTCGTCACCGGCGCCACGGGCAAGCAGGGCGGCGCTGTAATCAACAGCCTGGCCAACAACCCCGATTTCACTCTCCTCGCCGTCACCCGCAACACCGCAGGCGCCTCGGCGGAGAAGCTCGCCGCCAAAGCGAAAAATATCAAGCTCGTGCAAGGCGACATGGACGACGTCCCTTCCCTGTTCGCAAAAGCCGCTGAAGTCGCTGGAGGATCCATCTGGGGTGTTTACAGCGTTCAAATCTCCCAGGGCAAAGGCGTCACGCACGAAGGCGAGATCAGACAGGGCAAGGCCATGGTCGATGGCGCCGTCAAGGCTGGAGTCAAGCACTTTGTCTACAGCAGCGTGGAGAGGGGTGGCGATGAAGCCAGCTGGGATAACACCACGCCCATACCTCACTTCCAATCTAAGCATGAGATCGAGCACCACCTGAAAGACAACGCTGGTCAGATGGGCTGGACTGTCCTCAGACCTGGTATGAATATGAAAACCGCACTTTAAAACACCCAACGCCTGGCTAACATTTCTCTCACAGTCGCCTTCATGGACAACCTGGCCCCCGGCTTCCCCACGCAAGTCTTCATGGCGGCCCTGCGCGACACGCTCGGCGACAAACCCCTGCAATGGGTCGCGACCGCAGACATCGGCGTCTTCGCCAAGCTGGCATTCAGCAGCCCGCAAGAATACAACCACAAAGCCATCGGGCTGGCGGGCGACGAGCTCAACCCGGCGCAGATCAGCGAGGTTTTCAAGGCAAAGACCGGCTCCGGCTTGGATGGCACTTTCGGTTTCTTGGGAGGTTTCCTCAAGTACATGGTCGCCGAGCTGGGCGTCATGATTAACTGGTTTGGTAGTGATGGGTACAAGGCGGATATTGACGCGTTGAAGAAGAAGCATCCTGGTTTGATGGATATGGGGACTTGGATTGAGAAGGAGAGTGCGTTTACGACTGTTTAGATGTACGAAGCTTCAATGGATGTTTAGTCTTGCTTCGTGACGAGATGGGATTTTCGGCGTACGTCTGGGTGGCAATGACATTTATACGACTGTATGGGATTCAATGTTTTCTGTGAATTCTTATCGAGTTCATCCATTCGTTTGTATATTGGATTTCGATGAGTCGAGATCTATCTTCCTGGTTCTAGCGATTGCTAGAATGCCGACTGAGTAGGGTATTGTCCAATCAACGCCAAAGCCTTCCGGCACCAGAAGGCGCCCATAAGCATTACAGCTAATAAGATGAAATCAAAGAAGAAAAAGAAAGAGGAAACGCTAAGCCCAGAAACCGAAAATCCCACAGGCAACAATCAACGAAAAGAGCACGCTTCGAACAAACAACGCCACCGCTCATCAGCACATCACTCCAACATGACGCACCTCCCCCTACTCTCCAACAACGCCCTCTGCCTCGCCGGCCTCTCGACAAGACACCTCCTCACCTCCGCCTCCCTCGCCTTCTTCAGCGCCCTCCAAAGCCCCTCCCCACCACTCCCCGCCCCGCCACCGCCAGAAGACACAAACTCCGCCGCGAAATCGCGCGCACACTGCGCCGCCTCGGCGAGCCCATATGCCTTCCAGTCAAATTTGACACGATACCCGACACTCCATCCGCGGGCGTGCGAGTCCGCCAGAAAAGCGCGCAGAGCGGCGTAGTGCTCTTTCTCGGCGTTGGGGGAAGTAAGGTGCAGGGTCAGCTTGATGGTCGTCGTGGCTTGCTTGGAAGGGTGGCGGTGCAGGAAGGCGTGCAGGGGCGTGACGTCGAAGTCGAAGGCTTGCGCTTCCAGTTCGGGAGTGGGTTTGTGTTCGAGCAGGGAGCATAGTTCGCGGCGGATCAGGTTGTTGGTGTGTGCGAGGGTGGGGGAGAGGAGGGCGCCGGTTTTGGTGAGGCGGAGCGTGAGAGTGCTGCTGAGGAGGGCGTGGTAGATTTCGTTGCGGAGTTCGCCGGGGAGGGTTTGGAGGTGGTGCATTTTCTTGTGTTGTTGGATGAGGTGTGGTTGATTGATTAAGGTGAGTGATTATTGCTAGAATTGTTTTAGATGGCGTTGAGTGTTGTGAATGGTGGGATAGATGATGTTGTTAGCAGGCGTAGATGTGATTATAGAGGTTGTCTGTTGGATGAAATGGAGATGGAGAGATGAAGAGACCAGCAAATACTTGACAGATGAGAAGGGAGAGAATACACATTAAGTGAGATGATATGAGTGTCTGAGATATGCGGTGAGTAAATGATCTGACATGAGGCTTTGCTCGGCGGCGACGTGTAGTCACTGGGATCTGCGTGGGAGGAGAGAGGGCCAGCAAGCAGCATAGGTGAGAGTGAGGTAGGGTTGGCTGCGATGAGCTGGCCTTGTCGATCACGCAAATCTCGCTTTATCGGCCCGTCGAGTCTTGGGAGTGATCTGAATCACACTTGCGAATGCTTGTCTGTATACTAGGTGCCAACTTCCTCCATCGTCCTTTTTGGCAAGGGATGGCTTGAGTCTGAGGCACCGGTATTAGCACCTCCGTGCCAATGTGGTCGAGACTCCCTCGTTTGTGCTGCAATCAATTTCCGCGCTCACGGCTGATGCAGCGTTGGGGTTTGTGGCGCTCCTCTTTTCCTCCAGGTTGAAATGACATGGCCTGCAGTACCTCGATGACTGACAGGTACAGCTCCAACAAGCTTCACACCTTATCTTTCGCGCATTTTGCCGGATAACTCTCTGCATTCTGTCATGGAGAGAAGACGCGATGCCTGCCTCCACCTCTGCGCTGTCGGTTCTCGCCGCCTTGCGCCATCTTGCCCGTCTCCCAGGGGTATATGTAGCAATGCTATCTACAGCTCGCTCGCGACAGTCGCATCACGAGGATATCGCAACAATCATGTCGCTTCGTACAGATACACTACGCTTTCGCAAACCTAGTTGGTCAGCTCGTTCTCACGCGGTACGAGCGTGCCTCGGCTGCCGTCATAGGTAGGTCGCAAGACAGCAGCTCCACAGCTAGAGTGATCCTTCATCACAGCAATATGTCTGTGGTGTAAGGCAGAATGATTTACTGCCTCTCTTGATGCTTATCGATCGATATATTCTGAGCTTTGCAAGACTTCGACAGTTGACTGGTGCGAGGCTTTGTAGCAAACGACCTCACGCGAGACTTGTCGATCACGACACAAACACGCAGCTTATCCATCACTGAAAATACGCCTGGCAACAAACCTCACGTCCTGGACCGAATAAAGGAACTTCGACTAGGCTGCCACGACTCCCCAAGCAGCTCATTATGTCGCTCTTGCCAGGGCCAGGACAAGTCCCTGCAAGCATCGCCATCTTCATAGTGCTTGCAACAACGCTGGTCAGCTATCTTGCATACTCGCATTACTATCGCGAGCAGACGAGAAAAGCGTTCAAGCTTCGACATGGTTGTCAACCGGCTACAGCTACTCGGACAGACGGCGGTCCGTTCAATCTTGGGCTCTTGTATCGAGCGATCCAGGCGAAGAGAAACCACGAGCTTCTGTCGTTCTTTCATCGCTGCCATGAGCAGATCGGCAGCACCTACGTGTCTAGCACAGTCATTAGAAACGTCGTCTTGACCAACGATCCCGAGAACATGAAGTGCGCTCTAGCCACGCGCTTCGAAGACTGGTGAGGATAAATTGACCGTAACAGAGAAGCCAACAAATGCTAAAACGCAGCTCGAAGGGGGGTCCAAAAGCTGCGCCAGTCAGTCCTCAAAGACTTCCTCGGCAGTGGCATCTTCACGACAGACGGAGCGTTTTGGCAACATTCGCGCGCCATTCTGCGGCCCCAGTTCGAAAAGTCCCAAGTCTCCGCGATCGACCAATTCGAACCATATGTGCAGAAACTACTCTCATGTATACCTGATGATGGCACAACCGTCGACCTGCAGGAACTCTTCCACAAATTGACCATGGATGCCAGTACCGACTTCCTCCTTGCCGCCGGCACAGACTGTCTAGGCGGCGACAAAGAGGCCATGAGGTTCTCTGAGACGTTCGAAAAGTGCTTGCAGGATGGCATTTGGAGAGATATGCTCGGCTACTTCTACTATCTCGTACCTCACAGGGACGCTTCAAAGAACATCAAGTACGCCCACGACGCGGTCGATGGTTGGGTTCAGCAAGCCATGCAACACAAAACCTCCTCAGAACCCGCGGGGAAGGCCAAGGATCGTGGCGAGCGCTACGTCTTCGTCAACGAGCTCGCAAAGCACGAAGAAGTGGGCGCTACGCGCGTACGCGACGAGACGTTGAACATCTTGCTCGCAGGCAGGGATACGACAGCCTCGCTGCTTAGCAATTTGTGGTTCAACCTAGCTCGCGAACCTGAAGTGTACAAGAAGCTCCTCGCAGAAGTCGAGCAGCTGAACGGCGAGAGACCTTCATACGAAACATTGCGAAACATGAAATACGTCAAATACGTAATCCAAGAAAGTAAGCACCCAAACCCCTCACCCGATCCACCCCAAAACCACACCTAACCAACCCTCCAGCCCTCCGCCTCCACCCACCCGTCCCCATGCTCGGCAAGCTCGCCCTCCGCGACACCCTCCTCCCCCACGGCGGCGGACCCCACGGCACCTCCCCCCTCTTCATCCCCAAACACACACGCCTAGTCTACAACACCTACTCCATGCAACGGTCCCGCGCCATCTACGGGTCTGACGCCACCGTATTCCGCCCCGAGCGCTGGGCGGACCCCACCCTGCGTCCGGGTTGGGGGTATCTGCCTTTCGGCGGCGGGCCGAGGGTTTGTCTCGGCCAGCAGTATGCGCTTACGGAGGCGGGGTATGTTACTGTTAGGATGGTGCAGAGGTTTGGGAGGGGACTGGAGGACAGGGGGGAGGGGGTTTGGAGGGAGAGGTTGGCGGTTACGTGTTGCTCGGAGGGGGGCACGAGGGTGGCGTTTTGGAGGGAGGGGGAGGGGGTGGGGAGGTGATTTTGGCTGTGTTTTTGGTGATTTGTTGTGAGTGGATCGGGTGAGTTCAATCTCGTGTGAGAATGAGAGAGTCGCCTTGCGGCATGCGTGCGTGCTTGGGTTCGGCTCTTGCCTTGGTGTATGTTTGAGTGTTGTGACGAAAAAATTAATGTATCTTATCTTGCTTGAACTTCAACTCACTGGGATCATACGCTTGCGTGTGGAAGATGGTCTCTGCTTTGTGAGGGTATAATGTGACGTGACATGAGCCTTTTGACATACGCGACTGAACGAGATAGAGGATATATACACATGTTGCCCCAAATGAATTCATCATCTCATCATAGATTTTTTGGAGCAGGTATTGCCGCCTTTTCTTTCCGGTTTTCCCTTCCCTTCCTTCCCGTTCACTCAAAAAGCGACGCGATCCAGTTTCGACTTTCCAAAAAAAAAAAAAAGGAAAATTCACAACTTCCCTTACAACTTAGCAAAAACAGTGCCCACAGCACCACCCATCTCGACAAGCGTGCTCTTGTTCTGCACCCAGTTCTCCAATCCCCTCGGGCCATTCTCAACACCCAGCCCACTCATCTTCCACCCACCCACGGGCATCTCGGCAGGCGACTCGCCCCAAGTGTTGACCCAGTTGATGCCAGCCTCGACGCGGCCGATGACTTTGTGGGCAAGATCGATGTTGCGCGTGAAAATTCCCGCGGCGAGACCCATGCGCGTATCGTTGGCGCGCGCGATCAGCGCCTCGACGAAATCGGGCTTGCCGTCGTCGTACGGCAGGATGGTCATGACGGGGCCGAAAATCTCCTCGCGCGCGATCAGCATGTCGTCCGTGCAGTTTGTGAACACGGTCGGTTTGACCCAGTAGCCGTTGGGGTCGGTGCCGGCTGGCAGGGTTGGGGCGCCCAGGCCGCCGTAGAGGAGCTGCGCTTTGTCGGTGTTGATGCCGTGGGAGATCAGGGATTTGACTTTCTCCCAATGAGTCTTGCTGACGAGGGGGCCGAAGTTGGTCGAGGGGTTGCTCCTGGTTGAGTTGTGGAACGGAGGGGTCCATGGTGAGTGGGTTGATGTGAGAGACGTCCAACAGGGTATGTTACAAGAATCTCGGTGAATGAGGAAAATAATAATAGAAAGATGCCGATATGGAGCTTGAAGCGAGGTCTGAGTTGGTAAAAGGCAAAAGCAGAGATCACGTGTTTGGGCAAGTTCGTAAGGTGGTGCAAGACTTTTGAGGGTAGGTTAAAGACGTCAGACCGAGGGAAGACGAGCGATGACAACGCTCCAAAGCCGGTGAATTCTCTATCTATCTCCTTTTGATCTCTCGATCGATTGTCACGCGATATCAGCCGTTTGGCTCCTCAGTTAACATTTCGAGCTGGCCACCGCCTCGAATGCCCTGGCCTGATGGCTTGGGAGATGTTTTAGGTTTTTTTTTCGTGTACCCGCGGAACAGCCGGTGGTGAGGTTGGCATTGTTGCTTTGCCCTGTCAGCCTACTTGATGCACCAGACGCCACCAAGTGGGGCATCACGGTGGGCCTAGTGAAGAGAGAGAAAAAGTTGGATCAGCAGATGGGCATTGCTCGTGGGGAGAGAGTGTCACGGCTCCATGGGGGTTTTGAATGTGAGAAAGACGGTTTGATTCAAGGACACGACCGTGGTAATGGCATTGATCACAGTGACTGTACACATGAATAAGGGACAAGAAACATGTAGGTGTGAGGAGAGAGGTGGCTCGGATGATAGACGCAGCATGCCTGTCTTCCCAGCATAGCAAGAGCTTTCCCATCACGCTACTGCACCACCCAAGCACGGGGAAAAGACTTCTACTTTCTTTCTCGAACAACGATAAGAAGGATAATGCCGCGTGGGCCCGTAGATTGCTTCAGCTAACGCCACAAGACGCTCCTTCGCCCACGAAAAGTCGTTGCGATGAGGACGCTACTCAGTATTTTTGGTCGGATCGAGTATAGCGGCGGCGCCCGCGGAGTGCGAGTCGCACTACACAGCCCTGGGAGATCCGAGTGTGCCATGGATGCGCCGAGACGATCAAGCTCAGAGCGCCATCTACGCGATTGAAGGCGATATGCGCCTCACCCTTTGACTTTCCTCCCTCGAGGTGAGGGGCCAATTGCCTGCTACTCGATCTAGAGCTTACTACACCCGAGACTTGGGGGATTTTTTCGATTGGATTTAGACTTGCGTTGCTCCCTTCATCTTCCTCTCTCTCTCTTCCCTCTTCATCCTCCTCGTGACCTCTCCTCTTCTTCAACCCTCTCCCTCTCAATCATCTCTATAGTGCATTCATAGCCTTGCCCAAGGCTTGTCCCAACTTCATATCCCACCGCATCCTCTCACCTTTTTTCCCTCACCGACAACATGACTACCACTCACATCCCCGGCTCCGAGGCGGGCAGCTTCGACTTTGTCATCGTCGGCGGTGGTACTGCCGGCTGCGTTATTGCTTCTCGTCTCTCCGAGTACATGCCCCACAAGAAGGTCCTCGTCATCGAGGGCGGTCCCTCCGACTACCTGGACGACCGTGTTCTCCTTCTCAAGGACTGGCTGAACCTCCTCGGTGGTGAGCTCGACTACGACTACCCCACCACCGAGCAGCCCAACGGCAACTCTCACATCAGACACTCTCGCGCGAAGGTCCTGGGTGGCTGCTCCAGCCACAACACCCTCATCAGCTTCAGGCCTTTCGAGTACGACTGCAAGCGCTGGGAGGCGCAGGGCTGCAAGGGCTGGAACTTCAAGACTTTCATGAGAGTTCTGGACAACTTGAGGAACACCGTCCAGCCCGTCCACGAGAAGCACAGGAACCAGCTTTGCGTTGACTGGGTCAACAGCTGCTCCAAGGCCCTCGGCATTCCCGTGATCGAGGACTACAACAAGGAGATCAAGGAGCAGGGCCACCTCAAGGAGTGCGTTGGTTTCTTCAACGTTTCTTACAACCCCGATGACGGCCGCCGCAGCAGTGCTTCCGTCGCCTACATCCACCCCATCCTCCGTGGTGACGAGAATCGCCCCAACCTGACCGTCCTCACCAACGCCTGGGTCGAGAAGCTCAACCTGTCCGGCAGCAAGGTCACCGGTGTCAACGTCAAGCAGCAGGATGGCACCAGGCACACCATCCGCCCCAAGTGCGAGACCATCCTCTGCGCTGGCGCAGTCGACACTCCTCGTCTCATGATGCTGTCTGGTCTCGGTCCCAAGCAGCAGCTCTCTGAGCTCGGCATCCCCGTCCTTCACGACCTCCCCGGTGTCGGTGAGAACCTGCTCGACCACCCCGAGAGCATCATTCTCTGGGAGCTGAACAAGCCCGTCCCCGCCTCCCAGACCACCATGGACTCCGACGCCGGCATCTTCCTCCGCCGCGAAGTCCCCAACGCCCAAGGCGACGACAGCGACATCGCCGACGTCATGGCCCACTGCTACCAAATCCCCTTCACCATGAACACCGACCGTCTCGGCTACGACTCCCCCCTCAACGCCTTCTGCATGACCCCCAACATCCCCCGCCCGCGCTCCCGCGGCCGCCTCTTCCTCACCTCCGCCGACCCCAGCGTGAAGCCCTCCCTCGACTTCCGCTACTTCACCGACCCCGAAGGCTACGATGCCGCCACCATCGTCGCCGGCTTCAAGGCCGCTCGCGAGATCGCCAAGCAGGCTCCATTCAAGGACTGGATCAAGCGCGAAGTCGCCCCCGGCCCCGCGATCCAGAGCGACGAGGCCCTGTCCGAGTACGGCCGCCGCGTCGCCCACACCGTCTACCACCCCGCGGGCACCACCAAGATGGGCGATGTCTCCAAGGACCCCAACGCCGTCGTCGATCCCGAGCTCAAGGTCAAGGGCCTGCAGGGCATCCGCATCGCCGACGCCGGTGTTTTCCCCGAGATGCCTTCCATCAACCCCATGCTGACCGTCCTCGCCATCGGCGAGCGCGCCGCTGAGATGATCGCTCAGCAGTGGGGCTGGAAGGGTATGGAGAAGCAGAAGTTGTAAGCGGGAGGTTTATGTCGCTTATAGAACTGCTTTTGTTGAGAAGGGACGTTTGTGAAATTACGCATATCAAGAAGAACACAAAAAGACGAAGGAAGAAAGCGGGAAATGCTGTCATGTTGGCGCTGGGAGAGGAGTTTGTTTGGTGTTCTGTTTTTCCCCGTCTTGGATGAAAATGGGTTGTATGTATCCATCAGCTTTGGCGTTTTGTCGTTGTCACCCTATCTCTGGCGTAGACTCTTTGTTGCGCGCTAGATACCCCATCATACCAAAAAAGACATGAATATTCTCACGATTTCGACTTGCCCATTCTTTCAACGAGATATTCTTCGTGGTGGGCTTTACTTGGGCAAGCAGGAGTCACTGATTCACGGAGCTTCTGGGATTGACCTGCCGCGACATTTGAGCCTTTGGCAGAGCTGTATCGGGCTCGAAAAAAGGGCAATTTAATGGATAGCTCTTTGCGGCGACGCAAGTATTTCTTCGTCGTCAAGAGGCATCACTAGACGAGATCGTCAATCCGATCATGCTCCGGAAGTGTCATTTTGAGCCCACATTCGAGGGTTTGTGTTTTGAGTTTATAATTTAGACAAAATGAGGCTATCGTCATGATTTCCTAGGGCGCTTGGTCTAGGGGTATGATTTGTAAGACACCACCGCACACTCTCTCAAGCGTTCCGCTTCGAACAGCTTCACTAACACTCAATTCAGTCGCTTCGCATCATTACATCGCACATGTGAAAGGTCGTGGGTTCAATTCCCACAGCGTCCAACTTTTTTGCCTGACTCGCCTTGTTTGACAACTTATGCTGGATCATTAGTGTTTTTTGCTTTCGGTGTTCTTGATTTTTGAAGGTCTCTTCAGCAGTTGGTTGGTTTTAATGTGACTATTCGCACTTCATGATCGGCAGGCGAGGGCTGGGATGGGATGATCTAAGACTTTGAACAAGAACAAAGCGACGGCGCCTTTTGCGGTATGACACTGTTGGCCTAGGCAATAATGGCCTTATACTTTGAACAAGAATCGCACAATAAAGTAAAAGGCGATCGTGAAAGCATATATGTGTCAAACCCGTGGACCGGGAAAGGGATAACCTCGTGCTCTGAACGAACAGGCTCAGGAGAGAAGATGAGAAGCGGTCGTCAAGGTATGTAACAAGCCCAGGAGCAGGAAATCACTGTCGCTCTTTACCCTCGCTAATTGCAGTGTTGGCCGCGAATCCCTCCTATTAATCTGCTCGCCCTTTCTCCATGCGTATCGCTACAACGACAAGATGACCAAACGCCGATGAGATAAAACTTTCTTTTTCGAGGAAAATCAAGGAATCCGAAAGTAAAAACACGAAAATAGAAGAGAAAAAAAGCAGAGGCAGAAGCAGGAGGAGGTAGAGACTGGAAGAAGAATGAAGGAAAGCCATCCCGAACCCACGCCGCCATCACTTCCTCACGTCCCTTCGTTCTGTCCGCGACGAGCACGCCTTTCCAGCACCCACTTCCACATGCTGATGAGAACTTCAATTATCTGTCCAATCGTGTAGACAGTAGCAAGGATGTAGTAGGCGACCTTGTCCCAGGTGTAGAACTGTTTGGAAACGCTGAGGATCTCGTCCATCTTGGATGTCGTTGAGTTGTTGGCTGGTGCCTGGAATGTCGTTGTGTTGAGTAGGATGATGTTGGTCTGCGAGGCGCTTTGGAGGATCGGACAGGCGGCTGGAGATGCACCTTGGGGCGTAGAGAGTGGGAGGTTGAATTGATCGGATTGATCGTTCGGCATGCTATCGAGCACGAGACCCGTTTTGGCATTGATGGCAGTTGGCTCAGAATCGATGTTGACGCTGTGGTTCGCCTTGAATATATTGGCCAGACTCTGTACCCCGTCGACGATCACGTCGACGTAACGCTTCGTATCGTTTGATGCATCAGAGTAACGAACGTTGTGTTGACCTTTGCTGGCGATGAGAGTGCTTGTGGTTTCCTTGGGTGTGGTTGACTCTGTGCCTGTGGGAGTGACTGTAAGGTCTTGGTGGATGGTTGGTGGTGAGCCTGGGGTAAATGGCCAGTCTTAATTGTGTCTATCGTCTTGTTTATAGGTGAACAGGGCTGATCGAAGAGGTGTTGCCAGTGGTGTTGATGCTTGGGTAATTCCAGGTAGTCTGGCCTGGCCTGGCGGATACTGCGATTGATTAGGGATGTAGTTAACAAGACGTAGCAGTCATGCAACCTACTAGTTAGGGCTGAGCAGATGCCAAGAATATCAAGGTTGATGACATTGGTAACGACGCGAGTCGTCGTGCTGAATTGCATGTTGATGAGATCCTGATTTCTTGGTGCGATTGCTGGTAGAAGTCCAAAAGTCGGCTGGCAGAGCAGAGGCTGTGTTTGGTGTCAGAATACGAGTGCAAGTCATGTTTGATGGTATGGAAAATGATTGATATTTATGAAGTTACGGACAGTATGAAGTGGCCGTAAGCCGAAGGCATAGCGTGACATGTCGATTGCTGGACTGGTATGCTGGCACGCGAGTGGCGGTGTTGCAGTGGGGGCTGTGTGCAGCGCTGCCAACACCTCCAATCGGATGCACATATGCATCCCTGACAACACGCGCCGAGCATCGCAATCCTTGGGCCAGGCAGTCGGCATGACATGCTGCTCCAACTCCTTTTCATTTTGCCAGCACGATCACGTGATGTGTCCACGACCCTAATCACATGATGCCCATCTTTTTGGTCCACCAGTGTCATCCTCCATTTTTCTGAGTTTGTTGTAAGTTATGTTGTCCGGTGCTGGCTTGTTGAAGAATTCGTATCATTAAGTATATCTAGTATCGTAAAGCGGTCATTACAAAAGTATTAGCAAAGCCAGACTGTTTCTCAAACTTAAACAGACAGTCAGCATGTTCCTCTCCTTTCTTTTCCAAACATCCAATCTAGCTCCGCTTCCCCATCTCCACGCCCTCAAGATCATCCCACTCCTCATCAGCACTACCGACCTTCCGTCCGATCAAAATCCCCGTCGCAGTCAATCCAACCGCAACAAGAAACCAGCTCTCAAACCACCCCTCAACAAACTTGGGCTGGAGTGGTGCACCCAACGCCTCAGAAATAACACTGCTAACTTCCGCCGGCAAATTGCTACGAAGTAACAGCGCGGAGCTGATGACGTACGTGCCTGCAATCTGCGAGATGATCAAAGGCAGAGAAGTCTGCGCGTGCTGAAGCAAATTTGGAGCGAAGCGGGCGAAGAGGCGGAAAGTCTGCAGGACAGCGTTGAAGGACGCCAGGAGCATGATGCCGGAGAGAAGGAAGGAGATCTGGCGCGACCAGGCGGCGCGGTCGAGGTTGCTGTCCCAGTGGGTTGTGAGGAGGGCGAGGACGTTGTTGATGGGGTCGCTGGTTGCGAAAGTCGTGGAGGGCTGCCACCAGCGGCGGAGGGTGGAGAGGGAGGTGGCGAAGATGCGGTAGGCGCAGTAGAGGGAGAAGACGGTGTTGAAGAGGGAGAGCAGTTTGCCGGACTTGGTGCGTGAGCGCTGCTGTTCGGCGAAGCGGGTGCGCATGGTGGAGAGAGAGGCGGAGAGGGTGTAGCGCATTGTTTCTAGGCCGGAGATTTCCACTTGCAGGGAGCGTTGTTCTTGCGCTTCTGAACTTCCGCGGAAGTTGCCTATCATGCGTGACATGAAGCTGGAGTCTTGTTGTGATGGTGCTGATTCTTCGATCTTACGCTGCAATGCTCGTAGACGACTTTGCTTCACCGAGAGCATTTCATCAGTTGCAACAAGGCCCGCCTCCTTGCGTGAGATGTCCGTCTCCTTCACAGGTCGGTGTCGTACGCCGAATGTCTGCCAGAGAGAGGATACAGCGGCAAATCCGGCAAGTGAAGCCATCAAAGAGATCCCAATGATTCCAATTCGCTCAAGACAGGCTTCCGAGAAGGCATGGCCGTCATCCGCGTGACCTCCAGTCTCGACGCTGTGGAGTGTAGTTTTCAAGACTGAGGTCTGGGGTATATACCAGAAGACCAACAGCCATGCCGCGAACATCGCCGCCTCAAATCCAATGCGCACCAAGCTTCCAGTCGGCCTCTTCGTCGATGCGCCATCTGCCGGAGATCCTAGGACCGTCTTCGCCAATCCGTGCAATTCCAATGCCGGGGTGACTATAATGCTCAGGACCAGCAACGAACTCAGCGTAACGTTCAGCGCCAGTCCACGCGCTGCCGGGTGCAGCGAGTCTGAGATCTCGCACAGCAACAATTCAACCAGCACAGCTGATAAGCCCATACTCGTCGCAAACACCAGCGCTGCGAATTTCTGACTTGACATTCTCTTGACATTGTATGCCACCGCAGAACCTCTTCCTATACTCTTTCCCGATGGTTCCCTATTGTGCTGTGGCAGCGAGTCCTTGCTTGCTGGTTTGCCCAGCGCATCGCCGCCGAGTATTGGAAACAGGCGATGCCACGCCAGGAAAGCTGCGACGAGCCATGTTATGATGAAAGGCAGAGAGGACCAGAGTAGCGCGCCGTTAGAGATCGAGCCTAGGTCGCGCGCGGAGTAGGCGGGTTTGCAGGCGTCGCAATCGTCTTCGGTCGGATACATTGTTGAATCGGTTGCGATGTCGATAGTAGAGGCGAGATATTCGATCGCATTGAAGCGAAGTCAATGCTTCTTGCTATGAAGTGTTCGACAGGTCTGTGGAAGGCGACATTTGACAATGTGCGGTAAGGAGCAAGGGAACAACCAAACCAGGCAGCATCGAAAGTGTGAGGATTGTTTTGAGGTTTGCTTTGCCCCAGACTTCTCCAGTTGCCGCCCCAGGGTTTCGCGGTTGCTACAGCCGGTGACGTACAACGGTTGCGCAAGGCAAGGGGCCGATTTTGACGCGTCCCTTTTTAGCGGTTTGGTGCAACATGCGTGCGTGTAGCCGTCTAGTGTTTGCGTTTGATGAAACACTTGAAGGTCTGCAGAAGCTTCACATGTAGTAAGATATACGGGCACATACATGGAAAATGGCTAATGTCTTGATCGTCCAAGCGGCACTGACTCTAGACGCCAATAAGGTAGAGTGGAGCGACGGTATACACAACAGAGTCCAGGAATTAAGCGTTGATTGACTAACAGCAGGATCTATTTTCTATCGCGAAAAAGGACTTTGAAGATTCCTGATTAACGCCGACAAGCAACAGCAACAGTAAGCAACGAGACTCGTTCCAACATGACCCATTGATGCTTCATGACCACGGGATCTTGAAGAATCCACGACTTGATGAGATCGGCTTGGGTTCGCCCGTCTCGTCGGCATCACGTTCCCTGAGAGAAGACCAGTCAGCTACTACTGCTCCTGTGATACAGGGACTTCGAGGATAATGCTCACTTACTCAAGCTGCGGCGCCTCAGGCTCCTCAGCTACAAGCTCCTCAGCCACAGGTTCATTCTCATACGCAGCGTCGGCATTGTTGGTCTCGTCGTCGAGATCCTCAGTGACATCGTCGTCTTCGACATCGCGTTCCTCAAGGTCGGCGTCGTACCCCTCGAGCGACGTGTCGACTTCCTCGCCACCAAAGTCCGGGACTTGGTCGCTCTCGCTCTCGCTCTCGCCCTCGTCGTCGACGCTACGGGCCTCGAGCGGCTCGTCGTAGCCTTCAAGTGAGGTGTCAACTTCCTCATCACCGAAGTCGGGGACCTCGTCGTCGTTGGCGTCGCGAGCTTGAAGGTTGGCGAAGTCCTCATCGTCGATATCCTCGTCTTCCTCGTCAACGTCGCGCTTCTCAAGGTCCTCCTCGCTCTCGTCAAAGTCGTAGCCGTCGAGCGAGTAGTCAGCGTCCCCGGCGCCACCATCAGCGTCACGACTTTCAAGGCCCTCGGGCTCGTCGTCCTCCTCGAAGTCCTCGTCCTCAACGTCACGGGCTTCCAGACCCTCGCCCTCACCATAACCTTCGAGAGAGGTATCGACCTCCTCATCGCCAAAGTCCGGAACCTCATCGTCACTGACATCACGAGCCTCGAGGTTCGCGAAGTCCTCGTCATCGAAGTCCTCATCGCCTTCACCATCGTCAACGTCGCGGGCTTTGATGTCCGCCGTCTCCTCGTGGTGATACGGCTTCAAGTGCTTGTTGCGAGGTTTGGCATAGCCGCCCAACCAGGAAGCCCAACCGGTCGGCCTGTCCGCTTCGGCCATGGGCTCGGCATCGCGGGCGACGTGCCACGCGCTGGGGTCGTGGGCCTCGCCGAAGTGGTACGATGGGGCCTCGCCGCCGTGAGCTTCTTCCCAGGCGGCTTTCCTGACGGCCTCGGCTTCGGCGTCGCGCGTCGCTGGCGTACGGGCGTACGGGGGGGAATCTGCTTGGCTACGGCGGCCGAAGCGAGGGTCGCGAAGGCGACGGAGCAGAGGATGTTGCGGAAATACATCGTGTGGAATCTATGGGCAGCTGTGGCTCATCCGAAGGGAGAAAGGAAGTTAGCTATGCGGGTTTAGAGGAGCTGATGAGGAGGTCGAGAACAAGAAAACTATCTTTGAAAGTATACTTGTCCTGAAGCCTGGAAACGTCGTCAATAGCGGTATACGTGCTGCGACGATTGTGCTTTCTTTGTCCGAAAACGGAAAAAGAATGGGGACAACGCTGAAAGCGTTCAGGGGTGTTCGAGGGAGACATAGACGTCGAACAAAGACAATTTCGGGACTTGACGGATGAGGTACAACGATGAGATGGATTGAATAGACTGGGTGGGGAGTTGCATCGTAATTCATGAGCCTATGACTTGAACATACGCCCTTCGTAGCCGGATGTGCTTATCGCTTTCGCATGGTAGGCGGCTAGGTTAATGATCAACCCCCTTTTCCTCTCAGTGATTCCGTATTCGACACGGTATCATACTTCCGATATCAGCTTTATGCGGTTGGGCAGGCGATATTTCGAATACCAGAAAAAGATCCGCTCTTGTCAAGTTGAAGCCTCAAATTGCTGTGAGAGAAGGAGCGTTTTGCGGTTACATTCCATTGACATGACTGGAATGCCAGCCACAATTGGGTTCTGGCAATTCGTGCACGAAATGCCGCGCCTTTCAAATTTTACAGCTTGTCTTCCCGCTCTTTGTGCAAACAGGCGCATTGTCCGTCCTGCAATAGCATGAAGATGTCACATCAATATCTGCGATAGCTTCCGCCTGCTTCAGCGGCAACTCCAGCATGCGGGCCTCTCTCACACGGCCCAAGCGGACCAAACATTCATGTAGTCCCTTGAGAGCCCAGATGTTGTTCGGATGCGCATGGCCACGGGGAAGGGTATCTGTAAATCCCAAGTCGGCGCCGTACGCTTCAGCCGCTTCTTCCACGTGGCCTTGTTCCAGCAGCAGAGCGCCGTATGCGTGGCGTGTGGGCTGCATCCAGCCCCAGGGTTCGCTGTAGAGGAGATTGTCGTCGAAGCGGATGGATTCTCTGAGATGCTTGAATGCCAGATCATAGTTCCCGCGACGATATTCAATTTCACCCGCAAGCATGGCTTCAGCCACTTTCAGCTCATCTACACACTTGTTGGGGTAGTCGTAGCGTGTGTCCGGGACTAAAGCTTGCACTTCTTTGAAGAGAATCTGCTCCTTCTCTGCCTCGACTATACAGCCAGTTGCGGCGTACGCAACGCCTCTGGCATAGTGAAGCGTTGAAGCAGTCACGCAATAGAGCTTCTTGTCTTTGGGAACATCCAGGCTTAGAATATCCTCCCATCGGCCGAATCTAACAAGCACATGAGGCCGAACGGCCAGAAACGTCTCGAGCCAGTCAGCCATCGGAGGAGACTGGATCCGAAGCATTCCATCCGGTATTGAGTCTTCAAGTCTTTGTGTATATTCCAAAGCCACCTTAGATTGTCCGCAAAGCATTGCGGCGTAAATGAGGGAATGCATGTCGTGGATGCGGTAGAATGTGTACATGTTCATGGCTCCGACTTTGTCCAGGTACTTGTCATCGGCCACGATGGCGCGGGCATTGGCTTGAATGGCATTGCGATAGTCTCCTACCAGAACGTCGAGATGAGACGGCATATGTGTGAGATGGCCGGCATCCGGTATCAGGAAGCGCAGACGGTCAGCCGCCTTTAACCCGAGTTCAGGCTCGCGAGTCATCTCTATCATGTGGATGTATAGATGAAGCAAACCAGGGTGGTCCCAGGCGCCTTGCAGGGTGAAAGCTCGGTCAAGTGTCTTCTTCACATCGTGGGCACGGGATCCTGGTGTCGGTTTACCAGTATAAGGATCCCAAAGCCTCCAAGGCGTCAGGTTCATGAGTGACTCTGCGTACAGTACAGCGACATCCAGGTCATCGCCGAACTTGCTGTATACATCTTCCATGCTGCGAGCATACTGTTGGTCCCATGCAGACAAATCGTCCGATGGTGTTGCTTGAGGATGGCGTGTGGCAAGAGCGCGAACCAGTGCTTGCTCTACAGGGGAGGCTAAATGCACAAGTTTGAGAGCTTGTTGCATCGCTTCATATGCTCGAGCAAGTGATTTCATCAGATCGTCTTTGTCAAAAAGCTCCCATGGCTTGTTGTAATAGGCAGCTGCGGCATAGGCTAATCCCCAGTAACCCATGACACACTCTGGATCAGCAGCCACCACCTTCTCAGAGCAAGAGAACGCCTCGGGTCTATTGAATCCATATGACCAGACAAGGGCCCTGTTGAACCATAGCTGGGCCGTGGGATTCTTGGTTGTGATGGGGCGATGAAAAGATCCTAGGTCGAAGTAGCCGTCCTTTATAGCGTTGGCCATCTTATTCTGTATGTATACCCATTCTGCGGTGGTCCACTGTTCAATGTTTTCAGGTAGGATGTATCGTAAGATGCCTAAACATCAAGCCCAGTATAGAAGGAACAGGAAGTCGCAGCTCAAATGTCCACCGTAAAGCAACAGTGGAGACAACTCCATTTGCCGCGCTTACGAACTGCAGGTGCTGTAAATCAAGAGCCCGAGTGGATCTTACGCCACGTATATATTAATGGCGTAATTGCCTAACAGTGCACATGTGGCATGATGCTAGTGGCTACTAGGGTCGTTGTAGTGCCTTCCTTAGACATAGCCTTGCGCGCCGAGATAATCGGTAGATCATGGCACTTTACCTATTGATCGTTGTACGACGCATTGCGTCTGGGAGTTCTGTGATGGTTTGAAAGGTCGCTCTCATTTCGCTCATTTGTGTACCAATACCTGTGCATGGCTTCATGCTATGAAGGATAGTAAATAGCTCGCAGTAAAATGCAATCTCTTGTCATTCTGGATTCCATGTAGGGCTCCTTCGGTCCTCCCGTATACAATATTAACAGATTACAGCACTCATTTTCGGATCTAGTCTGTAGATTGCTCTGGTGAGTCGCATATGACAAGAGCCTTTGACGGACATGGAACAGTTCCCATTTCGTCGATTGTTGCTCCAGCGTTGTGATAGAACGCCTTTTGCCGACCCCTTCCGGCTCTCTGCCCTTCTCCGTTTTGTGCCTTCACTCTATGCTAGTGTTCTCCAAAGACATGGCACGGCTGTAGGAGGCCATTGTCCGGGTTCTTGGAATTGTTGTTGGCAAACCGACAACATTCTCCTTTTGCCTTGGTGAACTGATCAGGAGCGCGCTTCGGGCTATGGGACATGCCCTGCACATCCAGCATGACTTCAGCACTTACAATACTGACGGCCTCGCGCCTGCTGCAGCTCCGAGCCTTCGTCCTTGGACCTATTCTCAATCGTGCATTGATTCAATCCATCTCTTTCTCAGCCTTCACGCTCAACCACTTCCATGCCTGGCAGCATACCTCTCCTGAATCCCTCTAAGCATCTCCTCTTTCTTCGCTCTCATAGCCCGTTCCCTGTATCCCCAATACCAATAGCTCAGAGGAATGCCGCCGAGCAACAGACCACCGAAGACCAGGAAGATGGTGTTGTCATTTCCACGTTTCGCCGCTTGGTTGCGCAGCGCTGGATGTGATACAGATGAAGGATGCATTTTGGCATCGGGCGGCAAGGGCTGCTGGGTCTGCTGTGTTCGGGCGGGCGCGGTGGGGTGAGGAGTGGGAGTGGTGGGTGGTGATGCGGTCGATTGGTGGCGTTTGGGCATGCTCGCCGAGCGAACGGGTCTCGAGAAGAGCCTGTAGGTTTGGCTCGGTGAGAGCGGCAGTCGCAATACCGTTTTCCTGGGCATAGAATTGAGCATGGTGATCGTTGTTGTTGAAGTATGTGATTGTATAGAAGTAGTGCAAATAATGTTGTAGATGGCAAGACACGAGCTGGACCAATGTCGGACGGAGCTCGGGATCGCCTAGGTGCTGCTGCTTGCTGCTTACTCCTCCTCAGCCTGATACGCTACCTCGTTCTCTTCAACTCATGATATACCATAACATATTGATCCGTAGTCTTGAAAGATCATGGCTCCTGGACGTGAAGTACAGCCTGGGGAAGACAGGTCTGACCTCCCTCACTTCCTTATCATCGGTGCCGGATCTCGGGGCCACTCATATGCTCGTGCACTCCAGGACTCTGGACTAGGCATCGTCGCAGGATTAGCTGAACCAAACGTCTATAAGCGAACGAAGTTCACTCTTCGATTTTTTCCGAAAGGGTCACCACCACCTGCTTTTTTCCAAGAGTTTGAGGGATGGAAAGAATACGTGACATTCGAAGAACAGCGGCGAATCGACGAAGCAGCTGGCTTACCCACGCCCCCAAAGATGGACGGTGCTTTCATTTGTGTTCAGGATCATCTGCATGTAGAAGTTGCTTCCGCTCTGGGTCCTCTGGGTCTGCATATTATGTGCGAGAAACCTCTCGCGACGAGGCTCGATGATTGTCTCAAGATCCAAACATCGATCGAATCAGGGCCGAAGTCGATCTTCGCCGTGGGACATGTGCTCCGGTACAGTCCTCACAACATGCTTCTTCGACATCTCGTGCGAGAGAAAGAGGAGATCGGTAACGTCTTCTCCATCGAACACACGGAGCCCGTTGGCTGGTGGCACTTTGCCCATTCGTACGTCCGCGGCAACTGGAGGAAAGAATCGACGTCCGCGCCGAGTCTGATGACCAAAAGCTGTCACGACATCGATTTCATTCTCTGGATGCTCTGTTCGCCCATCAATGCCAGCGAAAGCTCATGTCATCTGCCAGCCACAATCTCTTCCGTAGGCTCCCTCAAACAATTCAGGCGCGCCAACAGACCGAAAGCAGCTGGAACATCCACCAACTGCTTGTCTTGCCCCATACAGAAGACTTGCATGTTTTCCGCGCCTCACATCTATTACGACAACCAACTCGCCAAAGGAAACACGAAATGGCCAATAGACGTCGTCAATCCAGAGATCGAAGTCTTGGATAGCTTTATCGCGGCTGAGAATGCGAAGAAGAAACTGATGAACACCCTTGCCGAGAACTACAGCCTCCTCGAAACGCCGGTGGAAGACATCGAGTCGAGACCATGGTACGGTCGCTGCGTGTGGGCGAGCGACAACGATGTCGTGGACGATCAATTCGTCACGTTCGAATGGGTCGACGATAAGCACGGGAGTGCTAAATCAGCGAATTTCCACATGATCGCGCAGACGCTGTCACAGTGCGAGCGGAGAGGTCGTATCTATGGCTCGACGGGGGAGATCGCCTATGACAGCAAGAGCATCACCGTTCACGACTTCACGAACGGCACGACGGAAGTCTATAATCCGGAAGTACCGAAGAACTCTCACCATGGCGGAGGAGACGATGGGCTGACGCAGCAGTTTGCCAAAGCTGTTGCTGCGGTCAAGAGCGGCGAGATGAGTGTGGACGTCGCACAGACGACGTTCCTCGGCTGCACTGTTGAGGAGATTGTACGCTCTCACGCGGCTGTGTTTGCTGCGGAAGAAGCCAGATTGGGTAAGAAGGTTGTCGAGTGGAATGAGTGGTGGGCTGCGAATGTTGAGCCGGTGCTTCGCAATGCAAGGCTGAAGCGAGGTGCAGAGGACTGAAGTAGACTGGATGCTGCTCCTTGATGCGTTACTGTTGGCTTTGCGCATTTTCCTGGATGATCATGTGGAGGCCAATTAATGACTGACCACGAATTTCTTTGAGCGAAGTGAAGCTCTATGTGCTAACGGCCTGTCAGCGTCTGTCATGTATTTCAATAAAACAATTGATTTTGGTGCGTTTAGCCCGCCTCACTGCGTTCACGACTTTGACGGCATCACTTTCCATTTCGCAAAAAGGCAGAAAGCGTTCACTCGGCCAATGGGGTCCAGTTTTGATTTTGACCTGGTCATGTTGCAGCATGACATCTCGTCTGCGCTCCAGTGGGAGAAATATCCTTGTTCCTACTTGCGAGAGGAATATCTTTTGACGAATTCGACGTCTTGAAAATGCAAAGCCTTCTTTTCTTACAATATATCAAGCGGACCGCAGCCCACGTAATGTTACAAGTATCCACACGCACCTCACCACACCAATCCCGCCGATTCCCCAATCTACCTCGTCCAAGAGTGGTTCCAGCCATCCTTCGGCGGGGTGTCGGTCTGTATTCTCGCGTACTCAATCGGCACGCCGTCCCAGATGCCCTTCTTCAGCATGGCGATCCTGTAAAGCTTTCCCATCTGGTTGCCCTCTGCCTCCGCCATGCCGTGCTTCAGCCTTTCGGCCGCGGTGAGGCCTTGGTGGTCGATGAGTCGGAGCGCCTCGCACGCCTTGGACATGCTGTTGTACTGCCTCTCGAGGTCGAGCTCTTGCTGCTTGCGCAGGTTGGCCTGGTAGAGTTGCCATGCGCGGTGGATGGTCCAGTGGCGGAGAGCGCGGTTGCTAGATGACGAGTATAAATATCACGCCGGAGGTGCGAGAAGATGTCGAGTGCATCACTTACCGAGAGAAGCGAAGAGGTCGGGGCGTGAGAGGGTGCTGCAGGTGGTATCTGATTTGTGCTGGGAGGCCGGATGTTAGTCTCGCGTCCTGACTTTCTGAAATGCGGTTTCTCCAGATATGCATACTGATTCTTGGGTCTTTCTTTGGTCCTCCCTTTTTCCTGGCCTGGTTTACGGGTGTGGAAGAGAAGTCTGCGCGCTGCTGCTGCTGTTGCTGGGCGATGCAGCCACGCGCGGTCGCGGCAGGTGCCTGTGAGCGCCAGAGAGGCGAGAATGTGCGCAAGAGCGCTGTCGAAGGGGCGTTCATCATTGTGCCGTGGATTTCGAGTGAGGTGGTGATCATCACTATTCCATGGTATAGAGGCTCGATTGAAGGTCTCCGTGAACTTGGGCCTACCCGATTGGGCCTAGTGGAAATTCGGACACGAGTCGGACTTCAGCCCACCGCTTGCCGCTGTTCAAGTCGCCAACGTGGGGTTTGGCGAGTTTGGCGCCGGCTTTGGGTGATGTTGGCCGTGGGCTGTTTGGCTACGTCTGTTGATCTGCCCTTTGCCAGTCACTACACTCGTCCTGTCACTTGCACTCTCTCCCCCACCACACCTCTACTCGCTGTTATAATCCAGCCCACTGCCATCTTTGCCTTCTCCAACACTTTTCAAACCACCCTCCGACCTCCCCTCCAACCCTCACGAACATTCCCTCTTACAGCGTTTCGCCGACCCTCCGCCAGCTGCATTGGGACCTGCATTAAAGCTACTTCGAGGCTGAAGCTCTGGGCCCTTGTGATCTACCGCGTAATCTCTCCGTAGGATTGCGTTTCTTGCTCGTGCTTCACAGCCCCAGCATTCTTACTATAGGACTCGGGCCAGTCCCCAGCTCTTCGTCTCGTCTCCTACCTTTCGTCACACCCAATTCAACATGTCCGACCGCTACTCCGAGGCTGTCGCTTCGGCGGCCAAGTCGCACCCTCGCCCTGCCGAGTCCAAGCCTTTCGTCTACGGCACCGCAGGCTTTCGCATGAACGCCGATCTTCTGGACCCGGTCGTCTTCTCTGTCGGTCTTCTTGCTGCTCTGCGCTCCCGGAAGCTCAAAGGCCAGGCTATCGGTGTGATGATCACCGCCTCTCACAACCCAGCAAAGGATAATGGCGTGAAGCTGGTCGATCCTTACGGTGACATGCTGGAGCAGTCATGGGAGAGCTATGCCACTACTTTGGCAAACACACCAGTTGAAGAGATGGGAGAAGCTTACGCGAAGGCGGCGAAGGATCTCGGCGTCGACTCTGAGCTCCCGTCCAATGTTATCATCGCTCGCGACACTCGTCCTTCTGGCGAGAAGCTTGTGGAAGCGCTCGTGGACGCTTTGAAGTCGGTTGGCTCGCAGTACACCGACTATGGCATCTTGACCACGCCGCAACTTCACTACCTTACCCGCGCTACGAACACCCAGAACGACCCGCACCCGTATGGCGAGGTCTCAGTTGAGGGATATTACAAGAAGCTCAGTGAAGCATACAAGACTGCCATGCGCCACGACAAGCCCACGGGATCTCTTACTGTCGATTGCGCGAACGGTGTCGGTGCTGTTGCTCTGAAGGAGTTCCTCAAATACATGCCCAAGGAGGACGACCCGTCTGGTGGATTGAAGGTCAACGTCGCGAACGAACGCATTGACAAGCCGGAAATTCTGAACGAGAAGTGCGGTGCCGATTTCGTGAAATCAGGTCAACGTGCTCCTGAAGGCTTCAACGGCAAGCCTTACGATCGTTGGGCATCCTACGACGGCGACGCTGACCGTGTCCTGTACTATTTCCACGAGGAGGGCAGCATCTTCAGGCTCCTTGATGGTGACCGCATTGCCACCCTTGCCGCCACTTTCATCCGCGAGCTTGTTCAGAAGGCTGGCCTTGAGGATGACCTCCAGCTTGCCGTTGTTCAGACCGCGTATGCGAACGGTGCGAGCACCAAGTACATTGAGGACGTCCTGAAGCTCAAGGTTGAGTGTACGCCTACCGGTGTCAAGCACCTTCACCACGTTGCCAGCCGTTACGACATCGGCGTTTACTTCGAGGCCAACGGCCACGGCACCGTGCTGTTCTCCCAGAACGCGCAACGTAAGATCCGCAAGGCAGACCCGCAGTCACCTGCTGAGCTTGAGGCCCTGACTACTCTTCGTGCCCTCACCGAGCTCATCAACCAGACCGTTGGAGATGCTTTGTCTGACATGCTTCTAGTCGAGGTCATCCTGGCGCAGAAGGAATACAGCGTCAAGGAATGGGCCGCTACTTACGAGGACATGCCTAACAGGCTGATCAAGGTTCTCGTTCCTGACAAGAGCGACTATGCCACCGTCCCCGGCACTGCAGAGCGTAAGCTGGAGAAGCCTGCCGGCATGCAAGAGAAAATCGACGTCCTTGTCGAGAAGTACCGCAACGGGCGCTGCTTTGTCCGTGCATCCGGCACTGAGGACGCAGTCCGCGTCTACGGTGAGGCCTCTGCTGCCTACGATGTCGACGACATGCTCCGCAACGTAGAGCAGCTCATCAAAGTCACTCCCAAGGCAAACTAGTGGAATTATAAGATAGCACAGTGTTTAGCATTATGTCGGAGTCGAAGCGTGTTTTTGAAGCCTGATGAGGCGGGCGGTGCTTGTTTCGCTGGCAGCAACAAAACAGGATCGAAAAAAACAGGAACATACTTCGCAGTTGGAGTTCTTGGCTGCCAGTAAAAGCGAAGGCGTTGATTATGACCACGAAGGACACGACCACGAAAATCAAATCAAAAGAAAAAAGTTATGGCATGCGCATTTGCGTGCTGCTATCACATCTACATGTAGGGTGTGTGGATGATGATGTTTGTAGCATAGTACAATCATCAAATTGCCCAGAGGCACTCTCTGCACATTACTTTTGCTTCAATCTGTTCCGTTCATTGCACTCTACCCTATTTCATCGTATCTCAGTTCTTCTTTGATGCAAATACACAATATTGTGATATGTCACGTGAGCACTTGTTTGCTCGGCAAGTGCCGACGTCACTCCACTTCGCAGCTTGAATGAGGCGACTTGCGGAATAAATAAAGTACATGTAGCTTGACCTGGTCACATCGACGAAGACAATCACCAGTCTTCGGGCCTACACACTCTCTGCCATGGCTCAGAATGCGATCTATGCTCGCCTTCAAGGCCATCTGACCGATCTCGAGACAAACCCCGACGTCGCCATCGACTCTCGCCTCTTCGACCAAGCCGAGCTAGTCCTCCCCGAACAACTCAGTCAGCAAGAAACCTACGCCCTCGTCCAAAGACTCTCAGCGCTCCTGCAAATTCTCCAGCAAAATCCAAAATCAGCAGTCGACCTCCTCATCCGCCTAATCGAGCCTTTCGCCTTTTCCGATGTCCTCTCCTTCGACCCGCCCGTCGACTTCGCCGCCGGCCTGGATCTCGGCGACAATGCTCCTCAGGGCTTCATGCTGCCTTTCAACCGCTTGATGCTGGCTTTGCTCGACAAAGCGACCGTCAACCCGAGCGATGCGGCGACCGTGGCGACGAAGCCGGAGGTGTTGCAGGCGCTGGTGAAGCTGTGGCTTTGCTCGTCTGACACTGGAGTTGCCACGCTGGCTTCGAAGCTGTTGATTGACTTGCTCAGAGTTGATCGTGAGGTTTTCAGCGACCCGGATCAGCATGTTCCCTCCCAGGGTCAGGGTTTGGTATGGAAGCGCATTTTCGGTGACCGCAATGTGTACGGAACCATTTTTGAGGCGTGTGGGCTGAAGGCTCAGAGTTTGAAGCTTTCGAAGAATCAGAGGACTTTGGCGCAGGCGAGACTTTTGGAGTGGTTGCCTACGGTGGCGAAGATGGACTGGAGCGCCGTGTCGAAAAGCCATCATGCTGAGGTGGAAATGCTGTTCGGAGTGGACGAGGGCGGCGGCCTGCTCGAATTCGCTGCGCTGCAAATGGTGGACTATGCCGACGACGTGCTGATGTACAGGTGCTTGCTTGATTTCTTTTCGGCTCTGCTGGATGCCATGCACGCAATCGATACTCCCATGACGAAAGTAGAGACTTCTCCGGCTTTGGACTATCTGCTTTCCACGGGCTTGCATGAGAGAACAGCGAAGCTCTATCTGCAGTCGGAGCAGGAGGTTGACATCATGGAGTCTATGTTCCTTTACGGACCATCTGCCAATTATATCGCCACCTACGCTTCTCTATACCCCAGACACTTCCAGGCATCGGAGATGCCGAAGCAAGTCAATGGTCGGCTGATGAACGCCTTGTCGCTCTCATCGTCCAAATGGGCACACGCAGAATCGCCAAAACATGATCTACACCTCCTCGCAAGCCTTCCGCGCGCTTCTCTGCTACCGAGCGCCGAAGGTCCAGCTGCCTGGGCTACGACTCCGTTGTCCCTTCTCCCCTCAAAAGCTACAAACGCGGATGCACTCAACACGCTTGCGACTGTCTTTAACGGCCCTTCACGCAAAATCATCACATTCCCTTCGACATCTCCAATGACGGACGAGCCAAGTCCACAGGAAGAATTGGAAGCTGCCGCAGCGCGTGCTCTCTACTTAAATTATCTTGCCAACAACACGCGCTTTTGGCAGGACATCGAAACTCACGCGGACACTGTGGCACTGCGAGAGGTCGCGCTCGCGGCTCTGAACTGCCTTCACTCCGTCATCACCGCCAATTGGTCAACCAAGCCCTCTCTAGCACTCCCGTCTTCCATCATGGCAACCCCGCCATCGGGCCACCTTGCCATCTTATCTCCCCCAGCGCTCGAGTACACATTGCCATATCTGATCAGACCGCCCCAGACATTCGCAAATCTGGTCGGTGGACGTGGCGATGCAGAGAGCTCTGCGTACAAGATCGCCAGTGCAAAATGGGACGCGCTCAAGGCACTTCATAGCGCGCTGATTGTTCAAGTCGAACGTGATCCCGGCCAAGGGTATGAGGAAATACTGGCCACTTTGAGCAAGCGTCTGGCGGAAGGCCCAATGAGTAATGAGGGTGAGATTGGTGGGCGTATCGATACGGTGCAGCTGTAGATGCTCAAACGAAAAGTAATGTCGTTTCCCTCTTGATTGGTGTCTATCGTTGTTTTCCATCCCAGCTATGCGCTGATGTAAACTCTGGTCTTTGATGCACTAACCGTCCCTTGACCCATACAGCCAATGTGTTGCGGTCGTCACCCGTATAAACCCATTTCGCCACCTTATCATCCCAATTCTCATTGCCAAAGACGTCCACCAAACCCTCATATGCTCCCAGCTCACCGTCCTCCCCAACACTTCCCAACCTCACCAACTGCGCATCCCAGTCCATGCCAACCTCAAATCCACCTATCCGCTCCTCCAACCCAACAACTTTCGCCCCTCCCCTCGTAGCCAAATACAGCCCTTCCTCCACTGACAACTTCGCCTCATCCCCCTCATCCATAGCAACATGCCTACTCATCAAGATCGCCTCGCGCGTCTCATTCAACATGCTCGAAGTAAACCCGCCCGAAACATCCGTCCCCAACCCAACCGTAATCCCCTCATCCAGCAACTGACGCGTCCTCATCCGCCCCGACGTAATCGCAACATTACTCGCAGGACAATGCGAAACCTTCGCCTCCCTTTGCTTAATCAGCGCCCTCTCTTCGGCGCTCAGATGAATCGCGTGCGCCAGAATCATCCGCGGCGTGAGCAGCCCCGCCTCGTCGTAGACGTGCGTGTACGACTCGCTGTCCGGGAAGAGCTGGCGCACCAGCGCGATCTCGTCTTTGTTCTCGGAAATGTGCGTCTGCGCCGGCACGCCGGCCTCGCGCTGCAAGTCGCCCATGGCTTTGAGCGCTTCGGCGGAGCAGGCGGGGGCGAAGCGCGGGGTGAGGATGGGCGTGATGAGGTCGAAGGCCGGGTCGATGGCGCGCACGTGGTCGATGCAGGCGCGCGATTTCGCCACGGCGCTGGAGACGCTTTCGTCCCGGTAGTGCTCTGGGCTGAGGCGGTCCATGCACACTCGGCCGACGAAGGCGCGCTGGCCCCGGGTTTGGCAGATGTCCGCCAGCAGGTTGGTGGCGGGTACGTGCGTCGTGGCATAGTAGCAGGCGGTCGTGGTGCCGTGGGACAGGGTGCGGGCGACGACGCGGTTGTAGATCCGCGTGGCATTGGTGAGGTCGTGGAAGGAGGATTCCATTGGGAAGGTGTAGGTTTCTAGCCAGTTCATGAGGGTGGATTTGCCGAAGACGCCGGCATTGGGGTATTGCGAGGCGTGGATGTGGGTGTCTGTTGGAGGTGTTAGTGGATAATATGGATCATTTGGGCGGTTCTTATCTTCGATGGTTTTAAGCATACCTATGAAGCCAGGGAAGAAGAACTCATTGTTGCCGAGGCGAATGCATTTTGCATCTTTCCACTCTTCGTCCGACGGTAATATTTGGTCTCTGCTTACGAACGCGATTTTGCCATGTTCGTTCACGCCGATCGCACCTTCAAGACAAATGTCTAGTTCGTTGAGAGATTTAGACTGGATGACGGGACCGATGTAGATAGTCTTTCTAGTTGCCGTGTCAGACGCTTTGATCCCAGTTCCGTTGCGAGCATTAGATTCTGACAATTGATGCATTTTGAGTGTAAACGAACGAAAGATGTATAGTTGTTATAGAAGAGCAGGGGGGCGTTTACGTTTCTATGTATACTGACTGATTGACGACGTTTGATAGCCGGCTATTGGCTGCGAGTGGGTCCGATGGACTTAGGCGTGAAGCGAGGTCTGGCTCACGACTGGCGGCGAGCTCCGACGCAGCATACCGAACAGGCAAAACAAATCAGGAATCGTTATCATTATCATTACTGAACCAATACCGACGACCGGCAACGCTTCTCAAGCCATCATCAGTACACATGACCAAGCCAAGTTGCCATCGGCGGGAAAGCCTTAGGGCACCCTCAAGAAGAAAATACTCGTGGAATCCATCATTCTCACCTCCTCTCCCGCTCTCTGCTTCAGGAATTGATCCAGAGTGACATCGCCCGCATCACTCAAAGGCAGCAATTGACCATCAGGCATCTCCTTCCAATTTCCCGTCTTCTGCTTGAACGCCGCTTCTACCACGTCCACGAACCTCAGCCCTTCAGCATTGGTCACGCGTTGGAGGTAAACCGAGCCTCTCATCGAATCTCCAAGCCGCCACCAGAGAGCGACTGTAGCTTCCTTGCACGGAGGTGCCGTGAGCAACATCTGATGCCAGGAAGGCGAACCGCGAAGGGCACTTTGATTGCAACACGCGGCGATTTGTTCTGGGTGCGTGCGCACGAACTGAGTTGCCACTTCGAGGATTGGGCAAAGTGTTACCGGCGGAGGGAAGTATTGTTGAATGTAGTGACTGCCTGTGCTGGTGAGAGGATACTGTGCACTTCGTTTGCTAGCTGGAGGGGCTCGAAGAAACATCCGTTCCTGTAGTCTGAGCGAAGTCTTGATAAGATCGTTCCATCTTTGGCAAACACGCTGCGCCAGGAAGAGCTCTTTGGGATCTAGATTGGCGCAAATGAGCTCGAGGAGCTCGGTCGTGGCGAGAACTTGTGCTTGCGCTTGCAGGTCGTGAAGCAGTGACATTGAAAATTCTGATTGTTAGTACAATCGAGCATTGTTTGCCGGGCTGCATTATTGCTATCATTATATATGCACTGTTGAAGGTGTTTTGATAAAGTGGGGAGCTTCATTGGCTCGTGACCATCACGCGGTAACCTTATCCGTGGTTCGATGCCAGCAGCGGTCCGAGAGGTAGAAATGTTTGCCCCTCGGTTGTAGGCAGCTGTGTAGAGATACATTAGCAGACGGCTTGAAAAAGATTGTCTTTATATAGACCGGTATGCACCGTCTGGCAAGTGTATGAAACGTTCGAAGCACTTTGAAGCTTAACGTAGTGGCTGTCCATCACATGTGAATACAGAACCATGTCTACGGGGAAAGCATACCTGTGAAATGCCTGTCATTATCCTTGAGACGATCAAGGTCAAATGGATGTTTGAGGACAACAGTGAAATTTGGAAAAATCAACATGAAGTATAGAAGTCTTTCATACGAAATATTGGTATAATAGTACCCATGACGAGCATCCGAAATGGCACGAAAAGTGCGACTGTGCGATCCGTCATTCCCCATTCCAATCCAATCCGAGTGTGGGTATTATGAATTAGAATTACTTGTTGTTCTTTCTCCCAAAATCAGAAAATCCTCATCCTGGTTAAGTTCTTGACACCCATCGACACTGGGAGTGTCTGATAGGCATGATCGTGAGGGGCGTACGATCAAACGCTTAGTAGGAGGCAGGGGCCTCGTAGGAAGCAGGGGCGCTGTAGGCAGGGGGGACCTCGTAGGAGGGAGCAGCAGAGCTGTAGGAGGCGGGAGCAGCGGAGGTGTATGAAGGAGCAGAGGAGGTGTAAGAGGGGGCAGAGGAGCTGTAGGCGGCAGGAGCAGGGGCGCTGTAAGAGGCAGGAGCGCTGTAGGCGGGAGCAGCAGACTCCATCTCCTCGGGCTCAGAGTCGCAGGAAGACTTCTTGGGCTGAGTGGTGTAGGAGGGAGGGCTGGAGTAGCTGTCCTCGCTCTCGTAGCTGTCCTCGTTCTCGTAGCTGTCCTTGTTGTCGTAAGAGTTGTCAGGCTTCTCCTGGGTCATGTTGCCCTTATCTGAGGAACCACCGGCGCTGAAGTGGCCCTCACCAGAGCCACCGAGGTTGATACCGTTGTCACCACCGATGGAGAGGTCACCCTCACCCTTGCCGTCGGCCTCAACACCACCCTTTCCACCGGCACCGAAGTGGCCCTCGCCAGAGCCGCTCGCGTCGATACCCTTGTTGCCACCGACGGAGAGGTCACCCTCACCCTTTCCGTCAGCCTCGAAACCGCCCTTGCCAGAGCCCTGGGCGCCAGACTCGAAGTCACCCTCGCCAGATGCACCAAGGTTGATACCGTTCTTGCCACCGATGGAAAGGTGGCCCTCACCCTTTCCGCTGGCGTCAAAGCCACCGAGGCCGAGCTCGCCAACGACACCGCCCAGGAAACCACCAACAGCTTCAAGACCACCGTTAGCAGCGCCGGTCAGACCAAGACCAGAGATCAGACCCTCAATACCGGCCTGGCCCTTGGCGTCACCCTGGAAGCTGGCGTCACCTTCGAAGAAAGCGCCGATCTGGGCAGACTGCTTGCCGTTGAACTTCACACCGAGGTCGTAGAGACCGCAGAAGAGGAGACCGACACCAGCGGTTCCAGAAGCGGAGGCGTCTCCCATAGCGGACAGAGCACCCTGGATCTGGGCGCCAGCGCTGCCGGAGAGAGAAATCTCACCCTTACCGGCACCAGCGGCACCAGCAGTGAGGAGACCACCGAAGAGGGCACCGAGACCGAACTCAGCCTCGCTGTCAATGGAGCCGTGAATAGTGCCAGAGGCAGCAATCATGGCGTCGAGACCAGCAGAGAACTTGGCAGAGGCGCGGCCGTAAAGCTGGCCAGAAACACCAGCCTCGGCAGCGAAACCAGCGTCAACGTTGATGGAGGCACCGATCGAGGCAATACCCTTGACGACAGAGGTGCACTGCTTGTCGCTCAGCTCAATACCAACCTGGGCGTGGACCTCAGCCTTGACAGCGGCCTTCACACCGGCGCCACCCTGGAGACGGCCCTGAACACCAGAGCAGATCTGGGGAAGCATGGCCTCGAGGCCACTAACGACCTCCACAGCGACCTGGCTGTCAGCCTCGAAGCTGGCGGAGCCGGAGCCCGACGCGGACGCGGACGCACCGCCCTGAGCCTGGCCCTGAGCCTGGCCGTGGCCGGTCAGACCTCCGAGAAGACCACCGACGAGACCACCACCGAGGAGGCCACCGGCAGAGCCCTTTCCGACGCCCTTGCCAGAGAAACCGTGGCCGTTGCTCTTGAACGAGCCCTTGCCGAGACCGTGAGCAGAAGACTTGCCGCCGAAGAGACCGCTGGACTGGGCCTTGCCCTCGCCCCTGCCGCCGAAGAGGAAAGTGCGGCGCTCAAGGCTGTTGGACTCGGTGTTGTAGTTGTGGGGGGCGGCGGCCGCGGTGGCGACGAGAGCCGCGAGAGTAAGTGCTTGGTTGACCATTGTGAAGATTAAATTTTAGATTGTTTTTATCGTGAAAGATGCGTTTAGCGTGCGTGTTGATGTATTAACGAATGTGTTTGGCGTGAGATAGCGAGTGTGGTATTAAACTGAGTTCAATAGAGAAAACGAACGAGAGACAACTGATGTTGTTAGAGAGAGAACTGGGGAGAGAACAAGACTGGCCTGGAGAAGATCATCCAACTTTATATATCAAGTGGGCATTTGTGCATAGACGGTTCCCTACAACTCGGTTGAGAGCAGATGGCGCTATGTCTGGTGGTCCGGTCCACAGGCGAATACCTGATCGTCCGGCAAAAGGTGCTGGGTACGGCGATGCACCGACACGATCTGTCGTATTCTTGGTATGTTGCCGGTCCACCGACGTCTTAGTGAGCTTGGAAGAAATTGGTTGCATGATTCGACCTTACCAGGTTGTGTACAGTACGCTTCTTGGACCAACCGTTGTGACTATTGGACTTCCAATCAGCGATCGATTGAAGAAAAGCCCAGTCCGACGTTTCAGTACGCCGCCTTAGCTCCAGGGGTTGAAGGGCTGCAGTTGGCTGAAGATGCACAACGTTGGAGTTCGTCACGAACCGGCGCAAGCCGATTAGCACAAGGCGAGGCCAGAAGACGATAAGGTCAAGAGAAGCCTCCGACGAAGAGGATAGGGATCAGCGCGAAAACGTTTGATGCGGTGGATATGGTCATCTCTCACGATGTTGTTGTGCAGTGTGCAATGGGAGAAAGGAGAATAGTGAGGTGGAGTCTGAATTTAGACGGCGTGGACGCCGGCCTGTCGTCAAGTCTTGATCTGCGCGGGCCGTGTTGACGGGAGGACCTTAAACTGGTCCGAGGCAGATGAACTCCTGTCATCCCCATGTGTTCGTGTCGAATAATAATAATAATATGCACGATTTTCCCATTGCTGTGGATTGTGCATTTCCTTTGTGCTGGTGCGATATCCGAATCGGATTAGCTAATCCTTCGCCTTGTGATCGACGTAGATTTCGCCTGCGCATGGGCGCTTGTTCTTGCTTTATTGACATGCTATCCCTTCCAACAGTGTGGATAGCATAATGCACATCACCTGGAGAATTCTTCGCGGGAAGATATCGGAGCTATTAAGTCGTGTAAAGTACGCGTATATAGTTCTCCTGGATGATGCTCAACTGCGCCTTCGAAGTCATTGGCGGTATCCCTGTGGCCATGGTTCATAAGTCATAACACATAATCCATCAGAGGGTCGGTTTGCAAGCGAGCTTCCATTTTCAGATTCCCAAGTCTGGTTGACAGCCAAAATAGATATACCATGTTTCAGCCACCTATGCACGGATATGATCTTCTATTTTGGATGTCACTCTCGTCGCGGAGTGCGAGTTGCAAGTACCGCCGTGAAAGAATACTATGAAATGCATAACCCTCGACTCATTAGCATCTTCCGGAGAACCAGCGCCCGAGATGACCATCCGCGTGTAAGGCGGGATAATAATTTCGTCACCACCGAGCTTTCCTCTTCGCTTGTAGCGCATACTATGGAAGGACGTTGGTACCACTAAAAGCTGCCATCCTCAAAGGTGGCTAGTCATGTGGGTCACCGTGTGGTCGAGCAACCTGAAGGTGTGTGAAGCCCATCACCTCGTTTGTTGTCGGTGTGTCCTTTTGCGAGCAGATAATAATCCGGAATTTCGCGGCATCTTCAATTCGCTGGGCTGGACTACGATAGAACACCGTTGAAACCAATCGTCTGGTGCTCGGCGGTTTCGCAAGGCCGCGCGTGAAATCAAGTATTGATCTCCTGTCGGTATGCCGCCGTTGCTAGCGAATGGAGCGGCGAAGAAGTCGACAGCCCTGTGACTATGTCAGATAAGCTGCGCAGAGATTGCCGTGTTGCACCCTTCGCGAGCTCACCGAATCTATTTATCCTGCTGTGAGATTGAGACTTCAATTGCTACTCCGATGGCATTTATCGTACGGCCATTCGAACCCAGTCTCCGGCACGACTCGCTGCCGTAATGTGATGTGCGAGTCTTGGGAGATCGTGGGATGATTGGAAGAAACAATGCACAGAGGCTATTGGTCTTGATTGAGACCAGAGTCCACTTTCATCTGAACTTGGCGGTGTCGAGAATTGTTTTCTACGGATTGCCATTGGTGGGTAAGGTAGGTACGTGAATGTTGTAGTAGTAGTAGTGAGTGAATTTATCCATCCACCGATGCAGCCCCAACCCTAACCCTACTGGTGAAGAATTTCAGGGCCGGCCTCCGGCTTATCAAATCTTCAGACGCCAGCCGAGGCGCGCGACATCATCGTCAGCAGCAGCAACAGCGGCCACTGCCACCTTTCACCTTCACGACAACTACTACCAACATCTTCGTCAAGCACGTGGCCAGCACTCTATACAGCAAGCGCAACCGCGTCCATCCGTTTGCGCGGCGTGAATTGCGCAACACAAGAATACCAGCAGCCTGTGAGGACTCTTTCCACACTGGTACCGCAAGCAAAACGCGCCTTACGCAGATCATATCCGCTAACCAAGAGTTTTCCAACCTCGAGCGCAGGGAACTTGTCGGTGCA
>MSJI02000770.1:0-46812 GCA_001931905.2 Cladosporium sp. IMV 00045 | reverse complement strand
AAGAGGTCTTGCAGCCGGAAGACTTGTTGTTTGCTATCGCTGACCAAGATGGATGGTGCTTGTATGGCGAGTTTCGTTGAGCCGCTTTTTGCTTGCAGTGGTTCTTCGTTGGACGTCCTGGAATCTTTACCTGGTCGGGCATCTCCGGTTGACTGGTTGGATGGTCTGGATCGGCACGCTGGTAATACCGTTGCTGAGACGGGACTGGAACAGACGACCGATGGCGATGATCTTTCAGGAGAGGAATGCCGGGATTCAGGCTGTGCCAGCGATAGCACTATGACGACCCAGGACATTTCAGAGCTCGATACAGATCGAACGCCGCGTTCTTGCGCGAGAGGTCCACAAACTGAAGACCTCGGAGCAGAAGCCGACCAAAGAGGACCTCCTCTGATTGATGGCAACCGAACAGATGGCTCTGCTCGTTTCGACATGAGAAGGGATCCTTTGGCTCAGTCGAGAACCACTTCACATCACCCGTCGTGCGATAACCTAAGGGCGCATGCATTCACATCAGACACTCTCCAATCATCACAGCAGCACACTTCTCACACACAAGTCCACAATCGTCGGGATGTATTTTCAGAAGAATCAGGTTTGCAACATGGCGATCCGGCGCAGTACATGATTCTCACAGAAATGGCCGAGACGGCTTGGTCGGTGGATGATCCTCGATATGGTGCCGATGTTCTGGAGAGTCTCTCAAACTGGAAACCATCGGAATCGCATTTTGAGTTCAGAGCTATGTTAGCTGAACGCTGCGCGGCGGATAAAAACGCAACGCCGTTCTTAAACCGTCAGGATATGCTCGACTCGGGAATCGACATGCAAGGCATCGACTGGAGCGGATTGGGAGTATCTCGACAGGACATTCTTGATCATCGAGCCCGTTTGCCCAACCCTTTCTGCTCACGCACCACGAACATCGCAGTAGAATCTCAGCTGAGCTACCAGGCCGAGCACCATTACCAATTCCATTCCTACCATGGACTTCGGAAACCTGAGTTCGCACACCACCAACTCCGTCACGTCCTCGCCTCCGACGGCAGGGATGTTTACTACACATCATCGGGAAAAATCAAGCGCACCTTTCTCTCCTGTGCGACCCCCGAAGAAACAGTCCTCGACCTGACCAAATCCCCTCTAACCCCCACGCCCATCCGCCCAACCTGTCTCGCAGCCACTCACTCCCTTCTCATCACCGGCGGCTTCGACGGGGAATACGCCCTGACCAACCTCTCCTCCCCCTCCTGCCAAAACCACTCCTACGGCTACGTAACCCACGACCACAACTCCCTCATAACGCACATCCACACCTTCCCGCACCGCCGCTCCGGCCTCCCACAAGCAGCTTTCTGCGCCAACGACCAACGCCTCCGCCTCATGGACCTCACCACGCAAACTTTCACCTCCACCCTCGATTACGCCCACTCCCTCAACGCCTCCGCCACATCCCCCGACGCCCGCCTCCGCGCCCTCGCAGG
Organism: Cladosporium sp. IMV 00045; assembly: GCA_001931905.2. Lineage (NCBI taxonomy): Eukaryota > Fungi > Ascomycota > Dothideomycetes > Cladosporiales > Cladosporiaceae > Cladosporium > Cladosporium sp. IMV 00045. Next base: position 45,328 of record MSJI02000770.1, on the reverse strand, counting down.
CGATAGCTCCACGGCACTCCTCACGGACGCGGAGTCAGGGGAAATTCTAGCTCCACTGGCCGCGCACACGGATCACATTTTCGCTTGCGCGTGGTCGCCGGACGGGAGGTTGCTTGCCACCGGCGCACAGGACGGGATGGTCGCGCTGTGGGATTCGAGGTGCTGGAAGAAATCGCTGGCGGAACTGGGGTGTAGGAGGTCGTGTGCGAGGAGTTTGCACTTCACGGCGGATAGTAGGGTGTTGGTCGGGGCGGAGAATGAGGATGTGGTTAGTTTTTGGGACATGAAAGGGGTGGATGGTAATGAGGGGAGGCAGGATGTTTGGTTCTTGGGCACGGTCCCTGGTGTTGCTTTGGTTGATGGGGGGAGGGAGGTTGTTGTGGGCAATGGAGATGGGTGTTTGGGGGGATTGATGAGTCTGAGGAGGGTTGGTGGTTGTGAAGGCGGGGTTGGGAGGAGGAGGAAGGCTTGGAAGGGGGTTTTGGATGAGGAGTTTGTGCTATAGGTTACGTGGTGTGATGCGTGCATAGGCGAGGCGGACTGTTGTACAAAGTAATGTTTTGTTTTGCGATCGTTCTTTCTTTTACATAGTGAGCGTACGAGCAAGCGTAGCGTTCTGGCAAGAAATACAATCCATGACAACCAACGATCAGCTCCCTTTGCTTGAATGTCCATGTCCATATCGTCGCGATCACCACCCTTTCTCCACGCTTACGATATGCTGAGGGTGCCCCCATATCGCACCAAACTATCATGTGAGCTTTCAGTGAGAAGAGCAGGTAAACGGAGTAGAGTGTACCAGGTTCTATATGTCACTCGTAATGTTGATGAATAGTATAAAATTGACTTGGAAAGACTAAGCATTAGAAACTAGAGACTAGACACTGAGGTATATCGTGTATAAAAAAGCAAGGAAGAGAAAGCGAAAAGGACAAGAAAAAGAAGAGATAGAGTAGCGAGAGAAATCAAAGAGAGATGAAGTGCTGTCGTAGCTTTGGTCGAAGAGATGCTCGCTTGCAAAGAAAATGGTGGGACAAGGGAATTGCTGAAGCGAAGGGACGCTTAGTTCTCCTTCTCCTCGCTGTCAAGTATTAAATCAAATGGAGTTTCTTCTCCCTTGTGAAAGTCCCCAAGTTAACGCCTAAGGTCTCTTCTGTTTTGAATTTTTCAGTCCCGTTCATCCTTTCGAGTCGAGAAAGGAAAGAAAGAAGTGTGGTAGTTAAGAGTCGTGGTTGAAAGATAAAGAAGGCCCGAACAAGTAGTAGGCATACGAGAACAACAAAATGAAAAACTCCAGGAAGGTCAAGTCGAGCTGGTTGATTCCATGACATCGGGTCGGTTTGGTCCGGTTTTGTCAGTTCTTTGACCCGAGAGTCGATATGACAATTCGTGGCTCTCTTCTGGTCTTTCGTGTCGTACAGCCAACGCCAGTCCCGTTCGTCGCCAGGAAGTTGGTGTTTTAAGTCGAAAACATTAAGAAACAAGTATAACAGTAATAAGAAAAGGATCCAGTGAGGAAGTCATCATCACACTTCGTTCATCCCAACCATTCTCAACCCCAATAAGCCGGCGGCACCAGCCCGCCAAAAACGACCAGCGCACCCGCATAGCCCAGAACATACGCCACGGCCCTGCTCGTCCGCACCTCGCTGGCAGCCGCCACGAGAGCGAAGACAGCCACCATGGCGCACGTAGTCGCCAGGCGGGTCGTGAGCGTGGGCGTCAGCGTCATGATGAGGAAGGGGAGGAGGAGGGCGATGGCGGAGGATATGACGGCGAGCCAGTGGCGCAAGTGGCGACGCCAGGGGGCGGTGGGCTCGGTGGTGTAAGGCAGGCGAGAGAAGAGAAGGGAGCCGTCTTTGTCTTTTTGGGGCTCGGTCAAGGTCGGGCTGGAGGGGTTGGTGTTGTTGGCGCTGGGGCCGCCGCGGCGGGCGATCAGGCCGCCTTCTTCGAGGAGTTGGGCTTCAAGCGGATCAGTGGTGGAGATTAGGAAGGGATTGGTTGTTGGTGAGGCGCCGCGGGCGGAGGAGGTGGAGTTTATGTAGTCCATATCACGGGTGAGTTGGCCTGGGGAGGGTTAGTTTTGGGTGAAGCAGGATCTAACGAAGATGACAAAACTTACAGTATTCTTTCATCGTCTCACCAACGCCGATCTCCATCCACGCTCCCTTCTGACCTAGAGCATTGACTTGGGCGACGAGTTTCTGCTGCAAGACGTGCTGCTGCATGCGCAGCAGAGTGGTCAAGTCGAGCACGCCGTGCTTGACGTCTTCAAACTTCCAAGGCCAGCGAGTACTCTGGTCAACTTCATAGAGGAGGTCGTGTTTGCCCGCGTCGAACACTCTTGCGGCGAAGTTGGGCTCGGTGGATATCCTGTCGAAGGGGCCTCTAGTGGTGCGGAGCTTGCTGGGAGTGACGGTTGATGTGTAGCTCGGGGCCATGGATTCGGCGCGGCGAGTGGATCGACGCATTTCGCTGTTCAGAGGTTTATCGGTGGTGCGGTTGGTCATGTTGGTGAGGCGTCCTGTTGAGTATCGGTCCGGGTTCTTCATGGGAATGGGGTTTCCTATGGCGATTGTCGGGTGGGTCGGCAGAGGCTTTGCGCTGGTTGGGCTACCGGGGACGGTGGGCAATGGAGGTGTTGATGGTGACCTTGATCTGGGTGATACTGGAGAGTCTCTTACAGTCTGGTCGCCTTGTCTGTCTACTAGAGGGGGAGAGACGCTGTTTCTGTCGTTGGCCATAGTTTTCGAGCTGGTGGAATCTCTCAAAACCAAGTTCTCGTCCGAGTGCCCAGGTGACGGTGCGAGAGCAGACGGAGGCAGAGAAGGTGACTTGAATCGGCTGGAAGGGAATGCGTTCAGGCTGGAGTCTGGTTTGTTGGAGGCCATGGAGAGGAGACGACAGCAGTAACAGAGGTGTGATGAGTCCGTGCAATGACAGTTGCAAAGAGTGGAGGCGCTGTCATTTCGCGGAGGAGATGGCGGTACATAGTTTTACTGATTGTTTATGTCTTGGATATGTCGTCCTGGGTGCGGTAGGAGAGAGGTGTGGTAATAAAATTGGCTTGACTTGGATTGTGAGACATGGAGGAAACGGCCGACTTACAGAGTATTAAGCATCGAGCGATTGAATGAACGGCAGCGCTAGATCAGCACCGTCATAGGGATGTAAGGCAATTGACCATCAGTGCATGTAATATTCAGAGAGACTGTGTACTGCCTCCTTATTCTGACCTTCAAGGTGGTGCTGTCCGCTGCGTTGGACGTTAAACCGTTGGCGGGCATCACCTGAGATTCATGTGGGCGAGGACAACGTCGGCACACCGCCGACAAGAGACGTTAAGAAGTCGGGCTCAATTTATCGTCTTGACGACGAGCCGCGGGTATGTCGGTCCCTGTCCCTTTCTGAAATGCACAATTGGTGTTATCAAAAAGAGTAAATGTGCTGAAGCCTGGGTATTGGGGCATCTCCAAGCCGATGAGATTCTAAGTCTGTGAATTCCAGATTATAGACGTTGCATCACTCCCCATCACAAGCATCATGGCAAAAGCAATTAGATGCAGGCCTGGAGATCATACAACGGTCGAGCGAGATGAGATTAGGTTGATGCGAAGAGTGGGAGGAAAGCTTGGAGGCCCACAATCTCGTGGACGATGGATGTCTCGGATGCGGCCGTTGAATTGCTGGCAATCACATCTCGGAGAAAGCAATTCTTCACCGCTGACAAGCATGCACCTTGTTGAGCAGAAGAGATGACATGTGCTATAGAGCGGGTATTCCTGGATGCCATACATGATATGCGCAAAAAATCACAACCTGGTCTGAGGGATTGGGAAAGAATGAGAGCAAAATATTGAATCGTAAAATCGAACTTTGATATAAACTAATAAAACAAACTTGTCATTGTCTTTTGAGACATTTTCCTTCCTTCCAACTTTAATTCAGGAGCCATGTGCGCTTACAAAGGCTTGCCGCCAATGAAGTCGCTCCACCTCCTGACCTCGTTAGGGATACCGTCAGGCTTGGGGAGCTTAGCATTCATGCACTGAGCGAACAGAACGGCGGTCTTGGGCTCCATGAAGAGAGGAACACCAAAGTCGACGGCATTGCGGCGCATGACGTAGTCCTCGTCGACCATACTGCTGGCACGACGCTTGGCGAGGTTGAAAGCACCACGGATGTCGTACTTCTCGAAGACCTCACGCAGGGCACGCTTGTCCTGCTTGGGGAATTCGATGACCTCGACCTTGACGGACTGGTCCTTGCTGGCCTCCTCGAGGTGCTGCTTGACCTCCTTGTTGGCGGCGTAGAGCTTGTAGCCGAGCGGGTTCAGGAAGTCGACAATCTTAGCGAGGTCACCAGTAGTGGTGTCACCACCGAAGAGGAGACCCTCACCAGGCTGGGGAAGACGGAAGTTCATGGTGCTCTGCATACCAGTCCAGTAAGCCTCGATGAGGTCCTTACCGAAGCAAGCCATCTCACCGGTGGAGGACATTTCCACACCGAGGTAGGGGTCGGCACCAGCAAGACGAGTCCAAGCGAATTGGGGAACCTTGACGGCGACGTAGTCACGGTCGGCCTTCATGAGGTCAACGGGCTCAGGGACGTTGGTGTCGGTGATGGCGCGGGTAGCGACATCGATGAAGTTGGTACCGAGAACCTTGGAAGAGAAGGGGAACGAACGAGAGGCACGCAGGTTGCACTCAATGACCTTGAGAAGGCTCTCGCCACCCTCAGGGTTGTCAGCGTTGATGATTTGCATGTTGAAAGGACCGGTGATATTCCACGCCTTGGCAACCTTCTCGGCAATCTCCTTGACGCGGTCGATAGTAGCAGCAGGAAGGTTGGCGGGCGGGAGAATGAGCGAAGCGTCACCAGAGTGAACACCGGCGTTTTCGATGTGCTCAGAGACAGCGTGGACGAGAAGCTTGCCGTGAGAGGCAACAGCGTCAACGTCGATCTCGCGAGCGCCCTCGATGTACTGGGTGATAACGACGGGGTGGTCAGGAGAGACGTTGGAAGCAGCGAGGAGCTTGTCCTTCAGCTCGTTCTCAGACCAGATGACAGTCATGGCAGCACCAGAAAGGACGTAAGACGGGCGAACAAGGACGGGGTAACCAACGCTCTCAGCGAACTTCTTCGCATCCTCGAAAGAGGTGAGCTCCTTCCAGGCGGGCTGGTCAACGCCGATAGAGTCGAGGATGGAAGAGAACTTGTGACGGTCCTCAGCCTTGTCGATGTCCTGCGGGTCGGTACCAAGAACGTTGGCCTTGCCAGTCTCCTGGAGCTTGAGAGCGATGTTCTGGGGCAGCTGGCCACCGACAGAGACAACGACACCAGAAGAGGTCTCGAGCTCGTAGATATCCATCACACGCTCGTAGCTGAGCTCTTCGAAGTAAAGACGATCGGGGAAATCGTGATCAGTCGACGCCGTCTCTGGGTTGTAGTTGATCATGACGGTCTTCTTGCCCTGCTCCTTCAGGGAGAGGGTGGCGTTAACAGCACACCAGTCGAACTCGACAGAGGAGCCAATACGGTATACACCAGAGCCGAGGACGATGATACCGTGGTCGTTGAACTCAACATCGTGGCTAGAAGCGTTGTAGGTGGTGTAGAGGTAGTTGGTGTCAGCAGGGAACTCGGCAGCGAGGGTGTCGATCCTCTTGACCCAGGGGTGAATGCCAAAATTCTTGCGGCGAGCGCGAACCTCATCCTCGGAGCTGTTGACTGCGTTGGCGATCTGCTTGTCGGAGAAACCGAGCTTCTTGGCCTTGTGCATGAGCTCCTTCTTGACGCCGTAGAGCGAGCCGATGTTCTTGAGTTCGTTGGTGCAGTCGACGATGTTCTGGATCTTGTAGAGGAACCACTTGTCAATCTTGCTGAGATCGTGAACCTTGTCGACAGAGTAGCCTTCGTGGAGCATGGCCTGGCCAACGGCGAGCCAGCGACGGTCGGTCGGGTTCTGGAGCACATCGTCGAGGTCCTCAAAGTGGTCGCCCTGGAGACCCGCGAACTTGGGGTCAACCATACGGATAGCCTTCTGGAAAGATTCTTCGAAAGTACGGCCGATAGCCATGACTTCACCGATAGACTTCATAGCAGAGCCGATGTGACGGTCGACGTTCTGGAACTTGCTCAGATCCCAACGGGGCATCTTGGTGACGACGTAATCAAGAGAGGGCTCGAAGTTGGCAGTGGTGGTACGAGTGACGGCGTTGGGCAGCTCAGGGAGAGTGTGTCCGAGACCAATCTTCGCAGCGGTATAAGCCAGCGGGTAGCCAGTAGCCTTGGAAGCGAGAGCAGAGGAACGAGAGAGACGAGCGTTGACTTCGATGACACGGTAGTCGAGACCATCGGGCTGAAGAGCGTACTGAACGTTGCACTCTCCGACGACACCCAAGTGACGAATGATCTTGATAGCGGCAGTGCGGAGCATGTGGTACTCCTCATCGGAGAAAGTCTGAGAAGGCGAGACGACGATACTGTCACCAGTGTGAACGCCGAGAGGGTCAAAGTTTTCCATGTTGCAGACGGTGATACAGTTGTCAGCGGCATCGCGGACGACCTCGTATTCGGCCTCCTTCCAGCCCTTGAGAGACTTTTCGACGAGAATTTGCGGGGAGAGAGTCAGAGAACGGGCAGACAGGTTGCGAAGCTCCTCAGGGTTCTCAGCGAAACCAGAGCCGAGACCACCGAGAGCGTAAGCAGCGCGGACGATAATAGGGTATCCAACAGAGTCGGCGGCAGCGAGAGCCTCATCAACAGTGTTGACGGCAATACTCTCGGCAATGGGAATGTCGATCTCCTTGAGAGCCTGGGCGAAAAGGTCACGGTCCTCAGAGACCTCGAGAGTCCTGATGCTGGTACCGAGAACCTTGACGCCGTAGCGGTCGAAAATGCCCATCTTGTTCATCTGCACACCCAAGTTGAGAGCGGTCTGACCACCGAAGGACAGGAAGATACCGTCGGGGCGCTCTTTCTCAATGACATAGGTGACGTATTCGGGGGTGACAGGGAGGTAGTAGACCTCATCGGCGAGGACGTGGGCAGTTTGAATGGTAGCGATGTTGGGGTTGATGAGGACGGACTTGACGCCGGCCTCCTTGAGGGCCTTCAAGGCCTGGGAGCCAGAGTAATCGAACTCGCCGGCCTGTCCAATGGACAGACCGCCAGAGCCAATGACAAGAACCTTCTTGACATCGACGAGGTCCTGGGCACCGGCAATGGCACCGCTCTCGAGGTAGGCCTTGGCGTTGGGAGCGGTCTCGGTCTGGCTGGCGCAGCTCCTGGCGGACCGGGTGAAGGACCTGATGTTCTTGGGAGCAGCGACCTTAGCCTGCTTCTGCTGACCAAGGCATCGCGGAGCCTTGGAGACAAAGGTACGGCGAGCGATACGAGGAGCGGTCTGGCGGGCTTGTTGGAAAAGCTCCTGCTGCAGCTGGCGGGCCAGCTTGCCGCTAAGAGCCATGGTTGTTTGTTGTATAGTTCAGAAGTGTAGTCGGGTATATGTGATGGATCAAAAGCGGTAGTTAATTGACCTGGGCCTTCCACAGGTGGTCGGAGATGTAGTCTGGAGTCGCGTGTTAGTTCAGCCATTGGCATTGGGTATGGCTCTCTGGCAGCTTATATCGCGAGGACAGCTTGCCGGGGAGAGGATGAGAGTGGAGGAGGGCACACCTTGAGAGGTGGTTTTGGTGGGCGCAAAAGTCATGAAGCCCAATGTGTTGCCTGTCAAGGCCAGTACTGCCAGATGTGTGGTTGAGAGGATCAAGACGGAAGAGAGGGAGGTGATGAGTGGGAGGAGGAAGTTCGAAATTTGATTCCGCGGTGAAGCTTTGATCCCGCGCTAGCCAGTAGTATACGTCCATCCACCGTAGGTAAGACTATCACCAAATCTGCTCTCTTATCGCTACTTCTGCCGAGAAAACGCCTTTTTGGTCTTCTTCTTTGCGGTGTGAACAACCCGGCATGAGTCAACATTTGATAGGACCTGCCTTAGTTTGCCTACGCGGCCATCCTACTCCGCGACCCAGTCACAGTCATCCCATCCGTCTTCCGCTCTCCCAGCCTTGCGGTTCTCGTCCCCACGGTGCTGGAAGTCCCTGCTGTTGTAGCTGCAGATCCTCGACTATGGCTTGACTGCCTTCTCCGCTATCGGAGTCATCCATTGAGTGCTTTTACTGCCGCTCGGATTCCTGTTACTCTTTCGTTGAACGAGTATATGATCGAATGAGTCTTTCCGTGTGAATAGCCTTTTATGGTTTCTATTATCTATCACACACATGGGACTTTGTGTAACCAATCGTCCAAGGAATTCTTGTGTATTTATTATTATCCATCCTACCATCAGCGAAGCCTCTGTGTCATTTCCAAGCTAGGTTACGTTTAGGTGCATGCAACTACATGTACCTGAAGGTGTTTCTGGAAAATGTCAGTCGATGAAATGGTTCTTGATCTTACTCCGAAAACTCAATCATAGCCATTGGCATGTTTATTGCAGGATGGTGCTCTTTTCCGCGTCCAACTCAATCCACAAAATAATTGTCTGGGATGCAAGGCCCGATTGTTGAACCATTGGCCTTGACATAAGCGTATGGCCTCAGAAATAGCCAAGTCAGCAGCGACCTCAGCGTGCAGTATGCACACTGGAAAATGGGGAATTTTTCTAGGCTAGGCCATTTACTATTCGATGGAGCGATCAAATCTCTTCTGAGATGTCAAGTTCATGTTCTCATTATTGAGTAAGGTAGGCACCAGGCGTGTAACGTTGTTCCTATGCCAGCAAGCTCTCTCGTCTCATCTCCATCCCCGAAACGCCAAAAGTTCGCCTCGGCATAGACCCTTCCAATGGCAGCAGCACAGCAACACCTTCGATGTTCTCATAAGCTCAACCCTGACAAAACCTCCTACAAAAAATGAATCCCACCACCACCACCACCCTAGCTAGAGCAGCTGTACGGAACGCAGCAACTGCTCGCCTGTCCGCTGTATACTGCCGCCATGTCAGGTAATTCTATCACCGACCCGTCTATCCAATGTACTAAACAACAACTAACCAACCTTTCCTCTCCCAGCTCCCTAACAACTCTCCAAACAATCACACCTACTCGTCCGACTCCCACACACCCCCACCGAACATTCACCACAACGCCCACCCTCCTTAAAAAAGGCGCCAAAGCCGCTCGCGAAGAAAAGCGCGCCTCCCAACCCTCCTCCTTGTCTGGCTCCAGCAATGAAGACCCCTCGGATTTCTCTTCCCTGGAAGCCGAAATCTCCACAGCGATCGAAAGGCTGAAAGACGACCTGTCCAAACTCCGCGCGGGCGGACGGTTCAATCCGGAGGTATTGGAGGCGTTGCGCGTGCAAGTCGACAAGAGCAGTGCCCAGAAGGTGCGGTTGGGCGATTTGGCGCAGGTCGTGCCGAGGGGGAGGCAGGTGCAGGTTATTGTTGGGGAGAAGGAGGTGAGTTTTTCTTGTTTTCTTTTTCTTGTTTTCTTTTCTGTTTTTCAATGAACGTGGAGTGGAAGCAGAGAGGAGAACGGGGAGGATTAAGAGGGAGAACATGAGGAAAGGGAAACACAAAGTCGAAAATGAGAACAAGACCGAAGCAAGCAACGCCTCCAGAATCAAATCCGCTAACACCAACCCTCCCAGCACATCAAACCCATAACCACATCCATCCAATCCAGTAACCTCAGCCTAACCCCCCAACCGGACCCAACAGGCGCCAATCCTCTCCTGCTAGTCATCAACATCCCCCCACCGACCGCCGAATCGCGCAAAGCCGCCGTGACAGACGCGGCCAAAGCGGGCGAGCGAGCCAGCACGACGATCAAAGACGCGCGAGGCAAGCAGCAGAAAAAGCTCCGCGCGATGCAGCTGAGCAAAGCCGCGTTGCCGGATCAGCTGAAGAAAGCGGGCGGGTTGATGGAGAAGGTTGTCGAGAAGGGAGGAGCGGAGGTGAAGAAGGTTGTTGATGCTGCGAAGAAGGTGTTGGAGAGTGGGTAGTTGGTGTGGATCTAGTGGAGGGTTTGGGGTGTAAGATATCGTATAGATTATTAGTGTTTTACATGTGGAAGATAACAAAGGCATCATTGAGGTATATTTCGGATCCGGTCTTTGTGGCGACAGTCAAGCTCGTTGACTCCCAGTTGATCCCATGAGATATTCACCGTAGTTGTGGTTTCAGTCCCGCGAATGAAAAAGGAAGGAGGAAGGAACAGCGATGGGAGTTAAGGGTATACTATTACACGAACTCGGAATTGAGATCAGACAAACGCCGGCAGATGTCAATGCCCATCGAAAGCCTACAAAACCCCCCAACTTCAAATCTATCATGATCCGTTTTCCTCAAAATCCCATTCTGCCTCAGACGAAGTACGTCAAGTCCACCTCAACATCTCACATCTCCTCCCCACCCCCATAATCATCACCCTCATCCGGCATCTGGCCCACAACCTCCTCGCAAAGCGCAATCAACTCATCAACATCCGGCCTCTCCGCAGGCTCGACCCTCAAACACCTCCTGACGACCTCCTTGACGGGCTCAGAAATCACATCTTGCTCCCCTGTCGGCTTGCCTCCCTGCCCCTGCTCGCCACTCACGACCCTCTGCTTCCCCCTCTTGACCTCCTGCGGGCCCTCGTCGGGAAACCTCCAATCACCACCCAAAACGCATAGTGAGAGCGAACCGCCAGTCTCCTCCGATCGGGCTTCGAAGGGTGATTTCCCTACCAGACATGCGTAGAGCGTGCAGCCCAAAGACCAAATGTCCACTTTCCCGTCGACGGTCGTGCCGGTTTTCACGTCGAACAGCTCCGGTGCGCGGTAGGGCATGGTGCTATGCTCTGCGGCCTGGTCCTGGACTTGCAGCGCTTGCGCGCGGCTGGTGATTGGTGTTGGGCTGGGTGCTAGACTGCCCAAGTCCATAACTATGGGCTGCGTGCCCGTGTCGGAGATCATGATGTTGCCGGGCTTGATGTCGCGGTGAGCGTAGGCGCGGGTTTGGCCTGGTGCGACGCCTTCTTGCGATGCGAGGACTTCGCCGTCCATGAGGGGTTCGAATTCGACGTGGTCTTCTTCTCCGTCTTCATTGCTTTCGGCAAGCACGCGACTGCTCTGCTTCTTTCCCTTGCCTTTATTCGCTTTGCCCTTCCCCTTCCCCCTCTCCAAATCTCGGTCCTCACCTTCCGCTTCCCGTCTAACCCTCCCCGCCTCCCTTCTGTTCCCGTCGCCATTCCCAACTTTATACTGATGCATAGCCTTGAGCGCCCTACAAACGCCCAAAAACAGCATCATCAGCCTCCTCTCCGGAAAGCGTCCCCTATTTACCAAATTCGCATTAATCGCGTCCTGCAAGTTTCCCCTCCTGTAATACGGCAGCAGGATATACACCGTCTTGTCCCCCCGTTCATCTTTGACCTCATGCTCCAGCGCGCGAATGATATTAGGATGGCCCTCGAAGAGCGCGTACGCTTCGACTTCTTTCAGCGCTTGCGCGACACTCTCGGCGCCGAAGGGGCAGCGGATTTTTTTCAGCGCGTAGAGGGTCGCGTCCCCGGGCGTTTGGACTAGGTAGACGTAGGAAAAGCCGCCTTCGCCGAGCAGGCGGAGGATTTTGAAGGGGCGGTTGTTGATGCGGAGGGTGGGCGTGGAGGGGAAGCAGGAGAAGCAGTTGCTTAGTGACCAGAGGGCGTCGAGGATGTAGGAGGAGAGGTGGGTGAGGGCTGTCGGTTGGGATTGTTGCATTTTGGCGGGTTGTTGTTGTTGGTGGGAGGTGTGGTGAGGTGTTGTTGTGGTGGCAGTGGGCAGATTTCAATTGAGTCGTGAGGTTGGGTTTATTGCGATGGCTATGGCTATTGGTTGCGAGCCATTGATCGGTTGGGTTTCTTGCAGAGTGTGGCAGAAGGAGTTGAAGTAGTGCGTTGTGCTGTTTTCACTCGTACACTCCAGTAATTTTACAAAATAGTGGAAGTCAATTGACAGGTAGGCAGGGTGGTAGGTTTCAAGATGCAGGTTGGAGAGACACATGGAGCGACGTTTACGTCGTCAGCCAGCCGAGCTCCAGCTTGGCTGATCCGGGGACCGAGAGCTCCATTGATCAATCAACACCTCTTGCAGGCTTCACCATGTAATAACAAGATGGGGACGATGGACTGCATGTGACGGATCAAAAATCGAAAGTGAAACATTACACAATGAAAAGAACGAGATCAATCACTCTTTAGCCTTCAAGAAATTAATTCGCTTCTATACCTTACCTATACTAAAACTTGCAATTGAAACCCAGCAAACGAAAGTACTTGATCGCAACAACCTTGTGATGAATAGGTGCTCTCAGCGAGTTATCTCATTACCAAAGCCTCCCACCCTTCCATGTGCCAAAAGACTGCTTGCTCTGCTGGCTTGCTTGCTTCTCCAAGGAAATTCATATACCACTCCACGCTCTTCTCAACGCCTCAAGTCAAATCAAACTAGACGATCCAGAGAACAGAGACGAAAACTGGAAAAACACCGCCGAAGAAACCCAGACAAACTGGACCGCAAAACACCAGAGTGGAGATGAGAGAAGAAGCAGACGTCAGAAAGAGGAATGCCCGAAATCGCGAGCAGAAAAAAGAGAACAAGAAAAACCCTCTTCTTTTCGCGCTGTGTCAGATTTTGCTTTCAAAAACCAAAAACCTGTGCCGTTCCATTAATAACTCTCCAAAAACCAAAAGGGAATCTCAGTGCATTGGAAAAGAAACGAGAATGACCAAAAAACCAACTAAAGGAATAAAAAGAAAAGAATAACTCCTCACTCCCCACATGCTTTCATGAAAAGACCCACCCCTCGCCTTGTATGTGAGAACCGAAATGGGAAAGGAACAGCCCAAAAAAAGATCCGAAAAACAGAAAGAAAGGAAACCAGAAATCAATCGCCCCACAAAACAAAACATGCCCCCTCTTCCTCTCCCTCTTACAATCAAAAGATTCCAAAAACCTTCTTCTTCCCCCCGAGTTCCTTCGTCTTCGCCTCAGCCTTACTCATAGGAATGCCCGGGTCGCCGGCCGCCGCGTTGCGGATGATGTTCAGACGCTGCTTCGCGTTCTCGTTGCCGGAGTCGGCCGCTTTGACGTACCACACGTTGGCTTCCAGGGCGTCGCGTCGGCACCCGATGCCCATTTCCGTGAAGTAGCCGACGGCGTATTCGGCTTTGGGCATGCCTGGGGGAAGGGGTGTTAGTGGGATTTTCTTGAGAAGGGGAAGGTTGATGGGAGGAAACCATCGAGACGACTCACCTAGTTCCGCGGCTTGCTTAGCCCACGCGCACGCTTCGCCTTCGTCTTTCTCCAACACCGGCTCCGCGCCCACCATGTACCAGGCGCACAGCGCCATCATCGCCTCCGGCATGCCGCGGGAAGCGGCGCCGTTGTAAAAGTGCACGCTCAGAGCCGCGTCGCGCGGGCAGCCGTACAGCCCGTTCTCGTACGCCTGGCCCATGAGGAAGTTGGCTTTGACGTGGCCCAGCTCGGCGGACTGGGTAATCAGTTGCGCGGCGTAGCCTTCGTCTTTGAACACGTCGTCGCCGTAGCCGTTCAGGTGCAGCAGGCCGAGTTCATAGGGTGCGCTGTTGTATTGCTGGTCGGCGGATTCGGTCGCTCGCTTGAGCCATGTTAGACCTTCGCGCGTTCGTTGTGCGCTCTTGCTGAATCCCATGTCGCCTTTGATGCAGGCCATGCCGAGTCGAGTGGCTGCGCCGGGGTGGTTCTTTGACGCTGAGTTGCGGTAGAATTGCACGGCTTTGGGGTAGCTTCGTGCAGTACCCCAGGCGAACTCGTAGCAGAGAGCTGCGCGGTAGCCGGCCTCGGCGTGTCCATGCTTGCTGGCTGCGACGAAGAGGGGGAAGGCTTTGTCGTAATCTGGCTTGTCTTTGTTGAAGACGCCAGAGAAGAATCCGTCCCCGAGGTAGTATTGCGCGAATGGGTATGCTCTGTCTGATAATCGCTGCAGGATTTGCTTCGCTTCAGACATCAGCTGGGCGGCTTCGGCTTCGCTCGTCTCTTCGCTACTTTGAGCGGTGTTGATCATGAAGATCGCAAACTCGTACTGGACAGACGCATCATTTGTCTTCTTGACATTCGCCCGGTACATTTCCAGCGTTTTCTTCGTATCCAGCAGACTGGCTGCGTTGCCAACAACGCTTTGGAGGCCAGCATTATTTCCTCCTCCTGGTGCGATCTGTTGGTGATAGGGAACCTCGTTGAGAAGATCGATATAGCTCGTCGGTCTCAAGGCGGGGGAGCGTCTAGCGGTGGATGCATCTCTTGGTCTGAGACCAGGCGAGCTGGTGTCAGAGTCGTAAACGCTCAAAGGTGTGCCTGTGCCTCCCCTGCCCCTACGCTCAGCTCCAATTGAATATGTCGATGTAGGTCGCGCAATAGTTGCTCCAGGCCCAGGCACTCTAAGTTTATGGTCTGATCCAGAACTTGAACCAGTAGAGGCAACAGTAGCCTGTGAGGCACGCTGCTGCTGTTGCTTCCTCTTTTGCGGGGCGTCGTCAAATGCGCTATACTGCAGCCTTTCCACCTCGTTGTCCTGGTGAGAAGGTTCATCACCGTACCCATCCGACTTCAAAGCTCCTGTGGATGTCCTATTCCGCGTGCGCTCATCTCCATATTTCCCTTGTCCAGAATCAGGCCTGCTTCTGTACGGCAACGATGCCGAAGAATGCCTCACATGTGCCGAGTCGGGTGACTGCACGCCTTGTGCGGGAAAGCGATAGTCTCCATCTGAAGCCTGGTTGATTGACGCTGTCTCAGGGTCCTGTATGCCTGGTCGAGGAGGACTGATGTTGACTGGACTGGAGGGAGACTCTTGCAATCGCACTTCGGGTTGTTGGAGGTATGGTACGGGTTTGCGAGCGGGAAACTCTTGCGAGACGACAGGCGGTGTCTGCTCGACTTGTCGGATCGAACGGCGGGTGGGAGAAGATTCGCCAGGTGCTTTCAGGTTGCCGTTTTCGGCAGCCATGTTGGAGGCGGTGATGACGACAAGGACGTTTTTTTTTTTTTTGCCAGTCAGGTCGGTGCGGGAAGAATGAGTCTTAGGTTCCGTCTGGCGTGCGATATGCTACAGTCGAAGTGGTGTAATAATACTGGTGAGGGGGACCGCGACCAACGAACTGACGGACTACTGACTGACTGACTTGCTAGTAGGAGTAGTACTTCTTGGTAGAATGATGTGGATCGGCGGGGAGGATTGGCTTGGTGCTTGGGACTACTGTAGGGACTTGGCCGCTAGCAGAACAGATCACAGGCACCCCGAGAGCGAACGGCGCAAAGGGCGGGAGATTGGAGGAGGATGGTGATGAGACGGAAAGATGCTCCTGCGCGCTGTGACGTGCCTCGTGGGATTGCGAGCGATTTCAGGGAGAGCAGGGCGAGGGCGAGAAATGGCGCTGGCTTTGTCTTGTCGTGCTTCCCTTTCGCCCTTGCGCCTTTGTCGCTTGCCACGACAGCCTGCCGTATGCCGAACTAGTGGGCCTGCGAGGTCTGTTCCCGAATCCGAGTCGTGCGAGTGTCTGAGGCAGATTCCTTTTCTGGGGTGGGGATATATAGAGGTGATATTGTTCGGAAGCGCAGGAGTCGTCCGCGACGGGATGGAGCAATGACAGTAACCGCAATAAAAATGCCAATATAAGAAGAGGGGTGTCGCGGACCGCAGCAGTGACTGCCCCTATAGCGAGCGGGCGCGCAGGAAGACAGAGACACACAGACAGTGACAGACAGCAGCCAGTACGGAAGGAGGCGGCAGTTACTGTATGTATCAGCTCTGACCTCGTTCGACGTGGGAAAACGTGTTTGGAGGCGAGAGGATTCGCAGCGCATGCAGAACCCTTGACGGTGCTGATTGGGCGGGAGACAGGAACAAGGTGTGAGCCGTTGCGCGATGATGCCCGCTCCCTTTTTCTCCTAGACTAAGTTAAACCTCCCGGAGCATAATCGGTGGGTGATGGCGCGGGTGTCAAACATAAATAGAGCCCTACTGTGGTGGTGGTGGTGGTGGTGGATGGGGGATGTTGGCACAGACTATTGAGGAGTGGTGTCGGTACTATTACGATGCCAATCCCGGGCATGAGTAAGGCAATGATGGAGTGATGTTTGATTGACAGAGAGCACAAGCACAGCCCGTCACTCCATTGGTGGTGACAATCAAATACAAGTGTGTCTTGAAGTGAGAGTTCATGTAGTACATGTCAAGGTACGACACCCGCGCGTATGTATAATGCACATGTATGCACAAGAAGGGGAACGTGCGGAGCATTACGCATGCACTCAACTCTCATCTCACTTTTTTTGGAGATCATCCCGCCTGTGGTGACATGGCGACATGCTGCTACTCTTGTTGTCTGTGTGGCTTTTCTCTCCCCTCTGTGAGATCCACGCGGCCCATCCATCCGCCAATGTCCCCCAGCAACGCCGCTCGACCAATGATCTTGGCCTCGCGGGGTCATCTTCGCCCATCTCTTGGTCAGATTTCTACTCCCCGATCGCGTAGAATAATAATTGGGGCATAGCGCGGCTGTGATCTTCTTCGTACCTGAAGGTCCAGGAGTCGGGGATGGTTAGTCTACCAAATAATGACCATATCGACAATAAATAGCAATGGTGGTCTCAACCTGCATATCAGTCATGGCCGATTCACTGCCTTATTTATGCACAACGATATATCTCATGATCTAGAAGCTCGCCAAACCTCGTATGCTCACCTGGGTATATTCCTTCTTCCGTCACAAACAAATCTATTCTAAGCCTGGTGTGGCAAAAAGTGGTAGCTAGTGCAGGGCACGACCCTCGCAACAAGCGGAGGCAAAGGCAAAGCATGCTCGCATCCAAGGAGAGACAGGGCTGGCTGGCCTGCACATCGCTCTCTAGCCCGTCTCTTGTCGCGTAGCAACAATACCACTCCCGCCCGTTCTGCTGTTTCACCCTCTTTACTACTGTCGTTACTTGCCTGCTTGCCTTGCCTTGCCACATTCGCTCTGTTATGCTGCCTTGAGAGAAGACTTTGGTCAATCCGGGTAAATCTGGCCTGACGTCTATCGCTCGCTCGCCCGCCTCACTCTTCCCAAGCGCTTGCTTGACGCCCATTCACATCACACCACAACCACTTCACTTACCTACACTGCTCCCCATAGCACATTCGTTCCGCTATTGCCACGTTCGCATCAAAGCCCACGGGCGCAGGTGAGACTCTGCTCTCTCGCTTCCACCATATCACCTTTGGAATGTAACTAAGCCCTACGCCACAGCCCAGCATGTCTTCCTCCAACATGCCTTCGCGCCCTGAGCAGGCTTCTTCACGGAGGGGTTCAAACTACTACGACTCTCACCCTCGTCCTTCCCATCAGCGCCGTCGCAGTTCCGCCAACAGAGATCGACCGAGGCGTTCCTCAGACGCGGATCGTCAATCCGCCGAAGCAGCTCGCCAACGACGTTCGAGCAACACACAGCACCGCTCTCAGGACGAGCCTCGAGACCAGCAACGCAGGAGGAGGAGCTCGTCGCATCACCAAAGCTCGGGCAGATACACATCAGAGAAGCCAAGGGGTGTGGAATCGCACAGCCGACCTGTCCACTCTCCAACGCATGCCCCTGGCGATCGCGACCCAATGATAAATCCTGGCCGCTCATCGCAAAGTGGCGCCGAGGATCTCTCAAGAAAGAGGAGTATGATCAGACCCGAGCGCAGACGTGAGGATCCGGATGATCCAAACTACTACTACCGCAAGCATGCGCAGCACATGAATGTCATGCCCTCCATCACCGGCAATGACCCACACCTTGAGGACGATTATGCCACAGTAAGCTCCAGATCTGACGCTTCGAGAGAACCGCGCAGTTCTGGTTCGCCCCAGAATGAAAAAGCGCCTGCGCCAGGCGACATGGCGGCCAGAAGCGCCAGCAAGCGACAGCCCAAAAAGCTGTCGAGGAAGTCTGGAGGCGCAGAGGACCACAAGCGCCAGAAGAAACCTCAAGGACCTTCTGGCACACCAACTCTCTGGGGCACATACTGTCATATGATCACATTCTGGATTCCTGGTGCTGTACTGAGCTGCTTCGGCATGCCCAAGAAAGAGCAGCAAAGAGCGTGGAGAGAGAAGATTGGCTTGATCAGTATTATTCTGCTGATCGCCACCTTTGTCGGTTTCCTCACTTTCGGTTTCACACAAGTTGTCTGTCCTGAGGGCGGTCCTGACAGGCTGGCGATCAACGACGTCGGTTCTGGTTACATGATTTTCCACGGAAAAGCCTACGATTTGACCCGGTCCCGCCACCCTCTTGCGCGTGGCATTGCTGGAGGCGGAAACATTCTCTGGGACATGGACGAACCCCACGGTGGCCAGGACGGCAGCTTTCTCTTCCAGAACGTCAATGGAAAGTGCAAAGGATTGATCACCGCAGCAGACGGCTCGGATGTTCCGACTGACGATGATGGCAACCTCGCTTGGTACTTCCCTTGCAATACCTTCAACCAGGACGGCTCTTCTTCGCCAAACATGTCCGAACCCTACTATCTTGGATACTCTTGCCATACAGGCCGCGAAGCCCGCGAAAACTTCTACAGTCTGTCCAGCTCTGGCGATGTTTTCTTCACCTGGGATGACATTCGCAACTCCAGTCGCAACCTTATGGTCTACTCCGGTGATGTGTTGGATCTCGATTTGCTGCAGTGGTTCAACACTTCTCAAGTCACCTATCCCACACTTTTCGATGATATCCGCACCAACGAAGCCGTCCGTGGCCAGGACAACACTCTTGCATTCGCCTCCAGCTCGCAGAAACAAGTCGCGCAGTGCTTCCAAGAAATCATCAAGGTCGGATCGATTGATACGGAGACCGTCGGTTGCATTGCATCCAAGGTCGTCCTCTATGTATCGCTGATTTTCATCTTGTCTATCGTTGTTGCTAAATTCGCGCTCGCTCTTATCTTCCAATGGATCCTCAGTCGCAAGTTCGCAGCAGACAAGACTAGCATGACTAGCGACAAGAAGAAGAGACAGGACCAGATCGAAGACTGGACTGATGACATCTACCGTGCGCCGCCCAAACAAACGGACCCGGCGTCAACTGTCAGCGGTAGCTCGAACAAGCGCAACAGCTTCTTGCCAACTACCAGTCGTTTCACCAGCCCGTACGCTATTGATACCAAGTCCAGGCCTGCGCCGATGACCATGGCCAGTCAGTCTTCTACCACGCGCCTCATCCCTCCGTCGAATATTGGCGCCGCCGGTTACGCTGGCTCAAACCACTCTGAGGGCACTCTTCAAACCGCCGGCAGCCCTGGCGGCAGACAAAGTATGAGCTACGATCGATCCAGCCTTATGCCATCTGCAGCCACGCAGCGATTCAGCAGTATGCACGGCGACTCCGAAGGCTCAGGTCCCCAAGGCTTTATTCACGAATCCGTCGTTCCTCAACCGCCTCCTGAGTGGCAGCCCTTCGGATACCCTCTCGCTCACACCATCTGTCTGATTACTGCCTACTCCGAAGGACCCGAGGGTATGCGTACTACCATGGACTCTGTTGCAATGACCGACTACCCCAACAGCCACAAGCTCATCTTTGTTGTCTGTGACGGTTTGATCAAGGGTAAGGGAGAGACTCTCTCCACCCCCGAGGTCTGTTTGTCCATGATGAAAGACCACGCTGTCCAGCCTGAAGACGTCCAACCCTACTCCTACGTCGCCGTTGCTTCTGGTAGCAAGCGTCACAACATGGCCAAGGTTTACTCTGGATTCTACGATTACGGCGCCGACTCCGTCATCCCTGCGGAGAGGCAGCAGCGCGTCCCCATGGTCTTGGTCGTCAAGTGCGGTACTCCTGAGGAGTCCACCGTTGCTAAACCCGGTAACCGCGGTAAACGTGACTCTCAGATCATCCTCATGTCTTTCTTGCAGAAGGTTATGTTCGACGAGCGTATGACCGAGCTTGAGTACGAAATGTTCAACGGCATCTGGAAAATCACTGGCATATCTCCGGACTTTTACGAAATCGCACTCATGGTTGACGCTGATACTAAGGTCTTCCCGGATTCACTCACCCACATGGTCAGCGCTATGGTCAAGGATCCCGAAGTCATGGGTCTATGTGGTGAGACCAAGATTGCCAACAAGACCGATTCTTGGGTCACCATGATTCAAGTCTTCGAGTACTTCATCTCCCACCACCAGAGCAAGTCCTTCGAGTCGGTGTTTGGTGGTGTCACTTGTTTGCCCGGTTGTTTCTGCATGTATCGCATCAAGACGCCCAAGGGTGGCCAGAACTACTGGGTTCCCATCCTGGCTAACCCTGACATTGTTGAGCACTACTCCGAGAACGTTGTCGACACGCTTCACAAGAAGAACTTGCTCCTGCTCGGTGAAGACAGATACCTCTCTACGCTCATGTTGAAGACATTCCCCAAGCGCAAGCAAATCTTCGTCCCGCAAGCTGTTTGCAAAACCACGGTTCCGGATGAATTCAAGGTTCTTCTCTCACAGCGTCGTCGCTGGATCAACTCGACCGTGCACAACCTCATGGAACTGGTCCTTGTCAGAGATCTTTGTGGTACCTTCTGCTTCAGTATGCAGTTCGTCGTCTTTATCGAGCTTGTCGGTACTCTCGTCTTACCCGCCGCCATCGCCTTCACTCTCTACGTCAGTAAGTACTCACTCCTGCAACACCCCACCCTCAAGTCCCCAACACTAATCACTCATCTCCAGTCGCACTCGGCATCAAGTCCGCCTTCACCGACACCCCCACGCCCACCATCCCCCTGATCCTCCTCCTGCTCATCCTCGGTCTCCCCGGCGTCCTGATCATCATCACCGCACACCGCCTCGTCTACGTCCTCTGGATGATCATCTATCTGATCTCCCTGCCCGTGTGGAATTTCATCCTACCCACCTACTCCTTCTGGCACTTCGACGATTTCAGCTGGGGCGACACGCGACAGACGGCGGGCGCCAAGCCCGGCGCCGACAAGGGCGGCCACGACGAGGACGGCGAGTTCGACTCCTCCAAGATCACCATGAAGCGCTGGGGCGATTTCGAGCAGGAGAGACGCCTGCGTGCGCCAGCTTGGAATTCCGCCCGTCCGAGGAGTCAGGGTACTGCGACCATGGGTGGCGCTAGTGTTACGACTCCCATGTTGGGTCATGCGCGTGAAGGGTCGGGTTCGAGAAATTATTTCTCCGATGGCCATTGAGAATTGAACGGAAAGGAGAGAGAGAGACGTGGAAACAGCCTCGTCGTTCTCTTTTCTCAATGGGTTTTTGTGTTTTGTGTTTTATAAGGAAAAGATCTTGGGCAAATGTTTTGGGTTGGGAAGGTTTTTTATTTTGGTTTCATTTTTGCAAATATGATGTGTGGTTTCTGTTTTTGATTATCTGGAGAGGTTGTGTCCATTTCTTTTCCTCTTCCTCTGTTCATGTTTCTTGTTTTGATCGGCCATTCTGCTTGTCGGCAAAGATCTTCGACGCTTTGAGGAGGGTGCTTCGCAATGATATTAGCATGTATTCTGTGGCGTTTTTGTGATCTTGTTAAGAATGGCAACTCGTTGGGTGGGAGGTGTAATCTAATGATGTGTGTTCTATCTACTGGCAACGTTTCTCCCGAACTAAAGGTTTCCTTGTTTGCCTATTTGTCAATTATCGTGTTCGCGATTGCCAATGGTAGGCGCATCAATACCATAGTCCAATGCTTCTCTCTGCGATATCTCGCCTCAGCCCCATTCACAAACACAGTCAGAGGCCAGGCCTCCCCACGTGTGAAAGGGGATCGGGAAACGGAGCAACCGCCATCATGTCTTATTACACAACATGCGAAAGGGCTTTCTTTGAAGAGCTGATACGAATGTCGTTATACTGCACTGCCGCTGCGCAAGGTGTCAGGCGTAGGCGTCTGTCCCCATCTACCATCTACAGATACATCTACATGTAGAGTCTCCGATCGCGATCTGTCCTCCCCACGAGGCAGGCAAATGAGGCCACGAGGATACACAGACACAACACTCTTGATCGGTGAACTCCCCCACCACGAGCAGTATGCAACGCGGTCCTGTCCTCTCGAAGCCGTTCGCTTACGTCCAACCATGTCGCTGCATGAATTGGCTACACCCACGCAGTCTCACACACCCCAGTCAGGCCTCGTATGCCGTACAACAACATGAACGTCTCCCATGCCCCGCCGCGCAGCAGGTTCAACACAAGTTGAGAGTCAGGTAGTGAGCCCGCATTTTCCACGCTCGGCGACCTGCCGCCCTTTCCCTTGTCGCTTGTCGCTTCTTTTGGCCCTGCTCGGCCGGAATGTGACAGGCTGCGCGTCGCCCGAAACATGCAACATGCAACCACTTCACTGACAGGGATGCCGTACCTTCGCTCGACGCGCCTCTGTCCGCTTCGGGTGGGTGTTGCGCCGCTGCGGGACTTCACCCAGCAGTATCAAGGATTGCGTTTCGAGGATCACCGTTCGTCCCATTGTTCTGGCGTCCTTGGTATGATGCTTGGGGGAGATTTCTCATTGCCCTGATTGGAGATCCTCACGTCCCCCACAAGCAATCCTTCATTCAACGGCCGGAGCGTGCTTTCATGCTGGGCCTCGCTTGCGCCGGCCTGAACAAGCGTTGTCGCCCTCGTGTCACTGAGCTCACGTGGTTGAACTGCTGGCTGCAGTAGTGAACCCGTCGGCCGGACGGTGTTGTCACTCGTCGCTTGTGCGGACTCATTTTGTACGTTACCCACGTATGTTCTCGCGACCTGGCCGGTCTCACAAACCGGAGGCGGGCGCTGTTTTGTCGTTGCTGCCCAACATGACATACCATGGCTGGTCTCAACCGCTATACAGACGATAATCTGGCGATCCACAGATCTGATCGACACGATCTCGTTCTTCCTCGACTCGTTTTGCGAGGAAGCCATACTCACCTACCTGCAAACTGTTTGCACTTGGTTTTCTTCACAGCTCCGACGCTTGTCTGCTCGCTATACGCACCCCTGCCTATAACCCTGGTCCTAGTATCTGCAGTCTTCCTGGGTCATGCCCCAGAGTGGGGTGAGAAGGGCCTACTACTTTGCATGAGAAAAGCCCGACCTTGCATGAAAGTTGCATCAAGGCATTCGTTGTTGAAGAGGCACGCTTCATTGAACCGTTCCTGCGGGTATCATGATCCTACCTGAGACGAGCTCGTATGCCGTCGTACGCCGTCGACGTCTCCATCGTTGTCGACCATCCGTTCAACGCAGGCAATCGATCATCATCATCACGAAAGACGCAATACCGTACCTCTTCCTCCGCTCTGCTGCGACCTGCAAGCATCCGAATCCTGCAAAGTACTGAGAAGTCTGGACGTCCTAAGAACCCTTCCACCACCGCTAGCGTCGCATTCCCTCCTCCCCCTCTCTCATAGAAGTTCAACATAGCATATCTTACCCTCCCCGGCGGCTCGAAAGGAACGTCACCCCCTCGAGCGCACGTCGTCGCTTCCATGCAAGCAATCCTTTGACAGCCAGACACTAGCCCAGGCCGGCTCCAACCCTGCGCTCGCGCGCGCGCGAGACCCTCTGCGCCGGCGCTGGGAACTACTAGTTCCTGTCTGTCACTCGCAGGGATCCTCAATTCCCGAACCACACCTCATCATCCATCAGTCGTCGTCGTCGCTTCCCCTCTCTTTCTTCTGACAGGACAGGCTTGCTCTCTTGTTGAACGATCACCCGTCCGGCCTGCTCACCCACAATACCTCGTTCTGGATTCCGTTGGTACAGCTTGGAGCCGTGCTTGCAGGCCTGCTAGCACTAATCATCCTTTCCATCCCCCTTCCTTCTTGACATTTCCGTTCCACGGCGCGCGTGCTAGGGGATCAGTCAGTCCCTTTGATTGACAATACATATTCGACATTTGCTCTCTCTCTCGCGTGCGCGCCATGGCGGACATGTACTATTTTTGCAGCCCGCAACTAGCTCCTGTCAAATATTGCCGATCTCATCAACATCAGCATCGCCGGAGTCGTCGTCCTTCTTGTTCATCGTTCGTGGCTCTTACTACGACCCGCTCCAAGAAGTCTTGCAGCCGGAAGCCTTGTTGTTTGCTATCGCTGACCAAGATGGATCGTGCTTGTATGGCGAGATTCGCTGAGCCGCTTTTTGCTTGCAGTCCTTCTTCGTTAGATGTGCTGGAGTCTTTACCTGGTCGAGCTTCTCCGGTTGACTGGTTTGATGGGCTGGATCGACACGCCGGCGACAGTATTGCCGAAGAGGGACTGGAACAGACGACTAATGGTGATGATGGTGATGATCGTCCAAGAGAGGAATGCCAGGATTCAAACTGTCCCGGCGACGATACTATGGCCGAGGTTGATGCAGATTCAACGATGCGCTCTTGTCTGACACACCCGGAGAGCGCAAGCAGCTCCCAATCAGAAGATAGCCGACGAAGACATCCCGCGATCGATGGCAACAATATAGATGGCCTCCGTCGTCTCCATACAGGAACCAACCCTTTGGTTGGGCCAAGAACCGCTTCGCATCATCCGTCCTGCGATAATCTAAGGGCACATACGTTCATATCAGATACTCTCCAATCTTCCCAGCAACACGCTTCACAATCTCAAGTCCACAATCTTCGGGATGAATCGTCAGAAGACCCAGGCTTGCAGCATGGCGATCCGGCGCAGTATACGATCCTCACAGATATGGCCGAGACGGCTTGGTCGGTGGATGATCCTCGATATGGTGCTGATGTTCTGGACAGTCTCTCAAACTGGAGTACAACGGAATCCCATCTTGGATTCAGAGACGCGTTGGCTAAACGATGTGCAGCGGATAGAAGCGCATCGTCATTCTTGAACCGCGAGGATTTGATTGAGTCTGGATTGGATATGCAAGGCATCGACTGGAGCGGACTGGGAGTGTCTAGACAGGAGATCCTTGACCATCGAGCCCGGTTGCACGATCTATTCGGCACACACGCAAGGAGCATCGCAGAAGAATCCAAGCTGGGCTACCAGGCTGAACGCCATTACCAATTCCATTCCTATCATGGACTTCGAAGACCTGAGTTTGCACACCACCAACTTCGCCATGTGCTCGCCTCCGACGGCAGGGACATCTACTACACATCATCGGGCAAGATCAAACGCACCTCTCTCTCCTGCCTAGCACCCGAAGAAACAGTGCTCGACCTGACCAAATCCCCCCTGACCCCCACGCCCATCCGCCCAACCTGCCTCGCAGCCACAGACTCCCTTCTCATCACCGGCGGCTTCGACGGCGAATACGCCCTGACCAACCTCTCCTCCCCCTCTTCCCCCACCCATTCCTACGGCTACGTGACCCACGACCACAACAACCTCATAACACACATTCACACCTTCCCGCACCGCCGCTCCGGCCTGCCGCAGGCAGCTTTCTGCGCCAACGACCAGCGCCTCCGCCTCATGGATCTCACCACGCAAACCTTCACCTCCACCGTCTCTTACGCCCACTCCCTCAACGCCTCCGCCACATCCCCCGACGCCCGCCTACGCGCACTCGCAGGCGACAGCCCGACGGCACTCCTCACAGACGCGGAGTCAGGGGAAGTTTTTGCCCCACTGGCGGCGCATACGGATCACATTTTCGCTTGCGCGTGGTCACCGGATGGGAGGTTTCTCGCGACCGGTGCACAGGACGGGATGATCGCGCTGTGGGATTCGAGGACGTGGAAGAAACCGCTGGCGGAACTGGGGTGTAGGAGGTCGTGTGCGAGGAGTCTGTACTTTACGGAGGATAGCAGGGTGTTGATCGGGGCGGAGAATGAGGATGTGGTTAGTTTTTTTGACATGAGGGATTTGGGCAGTGGTGGAGGGGATGGGGGAAGGCAGGATGTTTGGTTTCTGGGAACGGTTGCTGGTGTTTCTTTGGTTGATGGGGGGAGGGAGGTTGTTGTGGGTAATGGGGATGGGTGTTTGGGTGGGTTGATGAGTCTGAGGAGGGTTGGTGGTGGGGGTTTGGAAGGAGGAGGAGGAGGGGTTGGAAGGGCACCTTGGATGAGGAGTTTGTGGTATAGTCGTTGCTTCGAATTGTGAATAGGCGTGGCGATTTGTTGTACAAAGTAATGTTTTGGTTCCTCGCGTGCTGAGCGTACAAGCAAGCGTACAAGCGATCAATGAAGTTCGGTTCAGATCAGCAATTCTAATCGAATGTTACCCTTAATTTGACAGATGTTTACATCAATATCATCGCCATACAACATGTTATCATATCGATCAGGATAAACATCTGCAGAGCGAGCCGTGAGCCGAGAGGCTTCTTGCAAGGATCTTGCTTATGGCTATACATAGTAGAAACGTCAGCCAAACCCATCACATCCGCCATCCCAACCCGCCACCCTAGTGAAGTCAGACTAAGACGAATCCAAACATGGAGCCGATTCCTCTTGGTAGCAATCCCGTGATTAGAATTGTACCGCCAAAGGAAGACTTGGAAGCAGCAGTGGCGCGAGGCTCTATGGCCGCTGTCCTCATGATTCTCGCGATATGGGTCGATTCGCCAGCCATGCTCAAAGAGCAAGGCCAAATCCTGCCCGCTTTGACTACTTCTTCACTTCTTGCAGCAATCAACAAGTCCAGGTCAGACATCGTGTCAGTCCTCCTTTCCGTCACCGAAAAGGGAGAGTTTCCCGTACAACAGGCGCTAGCCGTCGGGTCGATCAATAATCTTGAAGCTTTTATGTGGAATGGGTGGGATATCAACGAGCCTTTGGGCATGGACGAGCCGTCGGCGTTGGGGTATGTTGTCAACTTGCGCCACAGGTATAACATGTATTGATCTTCGTGCACCAAGATATGCATTTGGCAACGACGACGTGGTGAAATGGCTGCTAGAGCACGGTGCAGATCCGAATGCCGGGTATGAATACGACACGCCTATGTCGAGAGCCGCTCTCTGGGGCAAGGTTGAGATTGTGAAATTGCTTCTGTCGTATGGCGGTGATGTCAAACGAGGTGATGTATTGCACTGGGCGGTCGAGCGGGACGACAACACTTGCGACATATTGACACTGCTGCTGGACCATAGAGCTCAACTTGATCGGTTGAGATTTGACGGTAGAGAGCCACGATGGTCGGTGTTTGGGGTTAAGGGACTGGGCACTCCGATGCACAAGGCTGTGGCTAGGGGGAATGCGGACGCGGTCTCGCTGCTGTTGGAGCGTGGTGCTGACAAGAATATCAAGGATACACATGGCAGGACGGTCGTGCAACTAGCAGTGGAGTTGGGTGACCCAGAGATGATCAGCATTTTAGAAAAGGATTGATGATTCTTGATCCCAACTAGAACGCTACCGCCGATATTGCGTCGTACGAGCACAAAGCATCGAGACAATCTCTGGGTACAGCTATCGATACTTGCCACCTGTTGTTGATGCTGTACATCTAGCATTGTGACTGGAATGTTCAATGACATGGAATCAGAAAGGCCATTATGGAATTACCAGTTCAAGCGCCCAATGAGTCAATGACACCGTGAACGAACAATGATCTGACTGATAAGCCAAAAATCGCGAACACATGTCGATGTATGAATCAAGACTCGCTGACTATTTGGTGACGTTGTATAGCATGGATTATTTTTCCGAGTCGGCCGAGAGCGGCGTTTGCTCTCGCGACTTTCATGGCCTGACCCCACCAAGCGATAAACTCTAACCCCACTACCACTGTGCTCATACTTTCACTTACATCTACACTACTGCCAATCGCTATACCGTCAATCCTTCTGTCTTCAATCAACTCTGACTCCACTTGCCGCCGTCCTCCCAGCCCCTCAATCAATCCGTACTCCTTCATATCCTTCTCCTGCCAGCATGGCCGACACAGCCATGGACACCTCTCCTCCCACCACCACCGAGAAGTTCCACGTCGGTACCCGCCGCTCCCTCCTCGCTC
This sequence comes from Cladosporium sp. IMV 00045, assembly GCA_001931905.2. NCBI lineage: Eukaryota > Fungi > Ascomycota > Dothideomycetes > Cladosporiales > Cladosporiaceae > Cladosporium > Cladosporium sp. IMV 00045. Next base: position 17,382 of record MSJI02000770.1, on the reverse strand, counting down.
GTGTACAAACCGACCAGATCGTGCATGCGCTGAAGAAAGTATGGCCGACACACGAGTTTGAGATCCACGCCATGGCTACGACGGCCGACAACGACCTGACCACCGCCCTGTACAAATTCAACGAAAAGTCACTCTGGACCGCCGAGCTTGAGATAAAACTCCAGAAGGGCGAGCTCGACTTCATCGTACACTCGCTCAAAGACATGCCCACCCAGCTGCCTGCCGACTGTGCTCTCGGCTGCGTGACCGCCCGCAACGATCCGCGCGACGCCCTTGTCGTCAAGCCCACACTGGCGAACAGCATCCGCACGCTCTCCGACCTCCCCAAAGGAGCTGTCGTCGGCACCTCCTCCCTCCGCCGCGTCGCCCAACTCAAGCGCCACTTCCCTCACCTCTCTTTCGCCGACGTCCGCGGCAACATCGGCACCCGCCTGGCCAAGCTCGACAACCCTGATGGCGAATACAGCGCTATCGTCATCGCCGTAGCCGGCCTCGAGCGCCTCGGCATGACCGACCGCATCACATCCTACCTCAGCAAAGACAATGGCGGCATGCTGCACGCCGTAGGCCAGGGCGGTCTGGGAGTTGAAATTCGCAGCGACGATGAACGCACCAAGAAACTGCTCGCACCCATTGTTTGCGAGCGTACCATGCGCGCTGCACTGGTCGAGCGCGGCGTGCTGCGCACCCTCGAAGGCGGTTGCAGTGTTCCAATCGGCATTGAAAGTAACTGGGTATCGAAGAAGACGTCTCTGACGAGCAACGCGGGCACGGGCGTGGGCGTCGGCATCAAGCCGGCGGAGGAATACCATCACGCAACGGGCGTGGCGCAAGAGCCGACGAACACACAGATGGGCATGAATACGTCGACCAATGACGCAGCACGCGACGACACGAGCGATGGCCTCACCGACGAGCTGGAAGTGGATGGCATCGTCGTAAGCTTGGACGGACAAGAGGCGGCGGAGGTGTCGACTCTTAGGCGCATCACTTCGAGGCAGGACGCGGAAGAGTTCGGCATTGAGATCGCGGGCATGTTGATTGAGAAGGGCGCGGACAAGATTCTGAAGGATATCACGCTCAACAGGCAGATCATTGAGAAGCAGCAGGGTGCTTAAAACTTTGGGAGTGAACTTCCATTGCTATTGGCTTTTTTTTTTCTTTTCTCATTAACTAGTCATCATGAAAGCGAAAGCGGGAAACGGGAAACGACAACATATCACCATGATAGAAAGGGGAAAGAGAGGGAAGATGAAAAACAAAAAAGGAACAGACTAGGCATGGAAAGCCCAAGAAACGAATTTTTGCGTCCTTCAATGCAGATATTCAGCTTGGATCTGTCATCAAAAAGATCACATAGAACAACCAATGCGTGTGCACTCGTGCCTCTCAGTACCTCGCAAGATCTCGCTAACTCCTCACAATATCCTGCTCCATGTTCGCCAGGCGCTTATGAGGTTCGCATAAATCAACACGTGCACAGCCTGACAGCCATAGCACAAACTTGTTTCGAGAGAAGCTGCACGCTTTGACTTTGCTGGGTGCAGCTGACTCTACGCCGCAGATCCAATGCATTGAGAGCTCACAATCCCCTCTTCAGTGAGTCGACGCGGTATACACAAAACCTCACAGAACATACCAGAGAGAAAGATTGGACACAAGAAGATTTCCCAGTCCAGTGACCTGCAAGGAAGCTGCGCCTCTAGAATCAATTGCATCTGTGTTGCTTGGGTACAGCACCGATCCAAGCAATCTGCCCTATACAGCCCATGACAGCCTTAAGATCTGCCTAGACTACCGTTCCGCGGACTAACGTACTTTCATGTATGTCTATCCTTCGATTTGCGCTTGGCATCGACCATTAACCCGCACTGCGGTACCGTCTGATCCGAAGGCTGCAAGACAAGGCCAAGCTGGCTCGAAACTGGGAAGTGTACCCATTCACTGCGCCTCGTTGATGCTCTCGAGACCCCTCATGACTTCTGCACCACGGCATTCGGATAGGGGCATGTGAGAAGTCTCTTGGTCGGCCAGGATTAGCCGGCGGCCTGTCAAACGATATCGATCGAAGTACTATAGCAGCTACAACATTGCAATAACGAGAATTCGAATTCGTATGCTCTTTCACACAACAGGCATGTGCAACGATATCACCAGGCCGGCATAGCCTCAGCCAGGCCGCGTCAACATCTTGCCGGCCAAGGCATTGTGAAAAAGAAGTAAACCTCAAGGGCCAAAAAGTATAATGATCATGCCAAGTTGGTATGCCCCCCACCTTGCAACGATCTACGACGGCCGATCCTGGGGAAAAGTCTCCACTTTGAGATCGGATCCTTTAGCCTCACCTCTTGAGTGCGAATTACATCGACGCGCACATGGCAATACTAGGTAAGGCGAATACGAATACATGATGGTGGCTATGTGCATACGATATTGTTCACAGCCACTGACAGGGACATCAAATCATTGGACCGACAGCTAAACACGAGAGCGAGGACAGAAGTCCAACAACCTATGCCCTACGTAATGGAATACCTCTCCCACGCCTCCAAACTGTAAATGCCGTCTTGGGGTTCGAACGTGCTGGCTCGCCATGCCGTGGACCGCGGCGGGCTTGCCACTTCTCCTACGACATTGGCATTGGCGATTCTCCGTGATTGGACGACAAGCTGTGCTATCCCAGATTTGCTTGGTTTGGACTCGAGTCTAGTGCGTATGACAAGACCAGCTATGCCGATGGTGAAATCGCTGTATGCTCCTCCTCGCCTTGGGAGGATGCTACAAAAAGCGTTTGCATTTCCCCGTGTCTTGACCGTCAGGAGCTGCTCAGTAGCATCGTTACGCAGGAGTTTCAGACGACATGCAGTTCAAACAGTTCTTGGGAGCCGCATTGGCGATTGCCGCCGCAAGGGCACAGGAAGACACCAGCACAGCTAACCTCACCTCTGTCCTGAGCGGAAATCAAAACCTGTCGAGCCTGGTCAGCGTGTTGGAAAGCAACCCGGAAATCGCACAGGCACTTTCTGAAGCACAGAATGTCACCCTTCTGGCTCCTTCTAACCAAGCTCTTGAAGCCTTGAACAGCACCGGCGGATCTCAAGCATCTCAGGAAGGCTTCATTCAGGCTCTGCTCAACTATCACGTCCTTGTCGGTCAATTTACCTCGGAGAACATCACAGAGACTCCCACGTTCGCTCCGACCCTCCTCAACGACACTGCTTTCGCCAATGTTACTGGAGGACAAGTTGTCGAGCTTCGTGCGGATGACGATGATGTTTTCGTCATTTCCGGCTTGAAGAACAACGCATCTGTCACCGAGGCTGTAAGTGTGACCATCGATCATCCCGTGAATACTCTACTGACCAAACAACCAGGATATCGAGTTCAACGGAGGAGTCATCCACATCATCGACGGACTGCTCTCCATCCCACCGAACGTCAGCACCGTCGCCCAAGAAGCCAACCTAACCGCCTTCCTCGGCGCCGTCAACGCAACCGACCTAACCGACGCTCTGAACACCACCCCCGACCTCACCATCTTCGCCCCCAACAACGCCGCCTTCCAGAGCATCAGCTCCGTGCTCGCCAACATCAGCACCGAAGAAGCCGCCTCCGTGCTGCAATACCACGTGATCAACGGCACGGTGGCGTACAGCAGCACGCTGGCCAACGGCTCCGTCCCCACCCTCGGCGGCGACAACGTGACCATCACCATCCTCGACGGCGAAGTCTTCGTCAACCGCGCCCGCGTCATCACCGCGGACATCCTGCTCTCCAACGGCGTGCTGCACGTGCTCGACAGCGTGCTGTCCGCCAACGACTCCTCGCCCGCCAACGGGACTGAGAGCGACGGTCCCGCCACGGCTTTCCCCGGCGCTTCGTCCGGTAGCGAGGTCCCCTTTACGTCCAACCAGCCGTCTCCGACTTCGACGAACGCTGCGCTGACTTCTACCACCGATGCTGTCGCGGAGGGCTTCCCGACCAACACGGAGGGAAGTATTGGCGAGAACACCGCCGGCAACCCCGAAGCGAGCAGCAGCACTTCCGAGGACGCGGCTGCCATGCCTACCGGAGCTGTTGGCGTCGCGGCCTTGTTCGGCGGTGCGGCTTTGCTTGCTAACTTCTAAAGTTCTTGAGAAGTGACCGCAAGATAGCTTTCAGTGAGATCAGATTGTCGCTGCGGTGGAGGTGGAGTGGGCAGTGTTATCGCTGGATGTTGAGGAGGAGATGGGGGAAAGTACTCGAGATGTAAATTCGACTTTTTAATCATCTGTACGCTTTTGCCTTATGAATAACGTCTTAATACGATCGTTCACCATGCGCCTTTCATTCGGATACACGTCCCGTCATTGCATGGAACTGGCATTCCAGTTCAAAGAGTTCCATTCGTGATGAACCTAGCGTTGTTGCAGCAAAACCCGGACCATCGAGAGATACTTGCTGCATGATTTGAGGACTCCGTCCTGCTCTTGAACTCGATCTCCAAGTTTTGTTTTGTGTTTGGTAGCTTCCAGACCGCACGTCCTGTGTTCATTGACTCTTCGATCCGCGGAGAGACAGGTAGCATCCGTGTCGTCTCTTTCAGAAATCTGCAGCTCAAGCTAAGATAAGGCATCCATTATAACAATATGGGAAAGGAGCAAGGACCTCCTCTCGCGTGCGCGCATGGTAAGGTAAGTCAAACAGAGCCGGTCAGTGGGCTAAGAAGTCGTGAGTGTGAAAGAAGCAATAGTCTCAACAGCTTGAGGTACACGTATGATTGCAGCCACTGAACAAATCCACGATTACTGTACTGAGAATCCACCAGAGGCCATGTATCTGTTTCTTGTTTGTGGATTTGTGGATTTGTTTATGATTTTATTGATTTGTTTTTCTCATATCGTAGTGTATCGTCATAATAGTAATAGTCATTCATTCCTCATCATGCGCGCGTGCGAGAAACTCTCCCGCCGCGCTTCTTCTTTATCGTCGCTGAGAAGAGGACCTTTGCTGTCTGTGGTCGATAGGTTTTTCTCGTGGTCCCTTCCTTCCTTCTGTGGTGTTGCTGTGGTTGTTGCTGTGTCCCGAATTCCTTCCTCCGGTCTTCCCTCCTCCACCTTCCCATCCTTCTCTGAGGAGCTGCTCTTTGCCCGTCATATATGCTGATGTTCGATGTAGGTAAATAAAAATGCTCGCTCGCTAAAAGACAAATGCTGTAAAACCAAGAAAGAAAGGTAAAAAAAGACCAATGCGTCAACGGCGCTTCCAACCTCATCACTCACTCAGCACTAACACCAACCCAGCGCCTCGGCACCTTCCCACCGCCCTGCTGAACGACAAAGCCATCCCCCTCAGCAGCCTGCCTGGGCGGAAGCCAAATCCTCGCACGGCCCATTTCCAACTTCCCCTCGCGACGCATGTTCATCTCGAGGACGACGACGCGCAGAAAGTCGCTGTTCTCGCGGGGTTCGCGGTGGCGCATGGCGGCGGCCGCGACGGCGGCGTTGACGGCCGCGTCGTCCGCGAGCTCGGAATCGGCATCCGTGCTGGTTTTCTTGCTTGCGTTGCGGGCCTTGCTGCGGCTGCCGGAGCGCGAGTAGGTTTGCAGCTGGATGGTGGGGCCGTGCGTGCTGTTGGGAGATTGCTGTTCGGCCAGGTAGGGGGCGTGTAGGGCTTGTTGGAAAGGCGCTTCTTGCTCTTCGAAAGAGAGGGGGGTGGGGTTGAGGTAGCGGCGTTGAGCGGAGGTTGGGGTGCCTTTGTAGTCGGGGCGGACTTCGGAGCTGAACCGCGGGAAGAGGAAGGGGTGCGACCAGAGGACGTCGTCTGGGAGTGGGGATACGGAGTCGCCGCGCTCGGACTTGTTCGCTGGGCGACGGGGTCCAGAGGGGGTCTTGCGTTGCCCGAAGGGTGAGAGGGCCTTGAGTGCTTGGAGGGATGTTGTGAGGTTGGATTTGAAGGATGATTTGGACTTCGGTGTTGTGGGAGTGTGGTCGGGAGTGAATGTGAAGTCATCTTCGTCTACTTCGAGAGTCGGCTTGAGCGGGTGATCTTCAATGCAGCTTTCGCGGATCGGTTGTGACCTTGGCGACTCTTTGCGGCTTGTCATGCTGGACTTGCGGCTGTGAATCGAGTCTGGTGTCGCCGGGCTTCCGAAAGAGAGAAGCGAACTCTCGTCCGCCTCGAGCGACGGGATCGAGTCGCTGGATGCTGACCTCTCGTATTGCGGTCGGCTGTATCGGCTTGACTGGTATGAGGGAGATCTTGACTCTTCGCAGTCTTCGGCGTTGTCCAGTAGTATCGACAGAGGACTGCTGTCGTAGCTCTTCCCAAATCTGTCGTCGCTCCTCCACTCGTTGATAAGCTCGTCGATTGAGATCTGGCGTTTATCGCTAACGCGAGTCTTGTTCTGTCGAGGGCGGCGGGGGATGGTGGTCATGGCGAGCAGGGCAGCGACAGAAGGCGACAGTGCCTCTGATCGGTGCTGTTCAGGCATGTGTTGCTTCCTCCTGCCCGCATTGTATGCGTTGCCCTTCGCATGACCGACAGTCTTTGCCGAGGACGATCGCGTTCTATCCGGCACGGGGACATCGACCGGCTGACTGGGGGGTCGCATTGTATCGGTTGTTGCTTGTGTGTGGGTGGGGTCTTGTCGTGTGGTGAATGGTAGTCTCTTTGATTCGGATGTCGCGGGAAGGTTGTTGCGTCGTGAATTGCGAAGTGTCGTGTGCTGTTCGTTCACCTGGGTAGGAGGCGAAGACGAGTACTTGAACGACCGAGGGACCAACATGGCTTTGCTGACAATGGCATTAAAGCGGATGGGCCCAAGGGTCGTGTGAGTCCTCGGTCGTGGGACGGGGCGGAGGGGCGTTTAGTCAAGGAATATGCTCAGGGCAAGTCGCTTAGTGGACGTTTTGCCGGGCTCGATGGTAGCAAGTAGCGTGGGCCAGCGATGCGCAGAACAGGCTCTCGTCGACTTCCTCTCAGACACAAGCCTTCTGGAAGAATGCACAGGCCTGTACCTGCAGTGCTTGCGAAGCGCTTTGCGCAAGCCGAAGTAGGTGCGGTAGTTGCTGGATGGCTAGTCGTCGACGTCGCGGTCCGACACTTTTCTATGCCGTAATAGCGCAGGTATGAAGTGGTCCGGCTGAATTCAGGGTCCTCCTTAGGCTGGTCGCGTGTGGGAGAGTCCGTTCGCACAGAATAGATTAGACGGCGGAGTCGGTGTGTAGCCTTGTAGGTGGTAGTGAGTGGTATAATCGCGGAAGAACAGGCACGACAGGACTGAGGATGTGGCCTGGAGGTATACCGAGGGAGGAGGAGGCGTCGTCGCGCGGCAGAGCAAGCGATAAGCACACGACAAACACAGCAATGTGACGCATCGTCCCCGGCAGAGGACGCCCGTCTGGATGTCACCCGGTTCGGGCTCCGTTGCAGAAGGCGACTCCGTGGGCGCGTGGGGGTAATCAAACCTGTAATAGACAGTCTGCTCGTTAAAGAGCCGAGGCGCTTGTCGAGGTGAGGTGATGTCAAGATCTGACCTCAACTCGCCCACATCCGTTCGGACCTCACCCATGTAGGTAGGCTCGGTAGGCGGCGACACTACATCTATCGAGCAGGCCAAAGAACACTCCGAGGTCTGCCACTCTGGTTGGCCCAATCCTACGGCGAGATAAGGCCAAACGGTCTCGTGTGATAGAATTATTTGAGTCTTGTCCTACGGCCGGTGCCAGTCCCAAGGTGCTAGCACTCGTGTGCCCTTCCTCCCATACGTCTGGGCAGCAACGTGTTCGCGCTCGTGCTGAGATGTCTTGATTTTTGCTACATGCGGCAACTGGGAACCACCTCCACCCTCTCTTATCTCTCCCCCAACCCGCCATGCAGCCACTCTCCCTCCCCGCAGAGGGCGGTCGACTCGATTGAGATACCACCACTCGATCGCCTGCCACTTCCAGCCTGGCGCGGCGATTGCTCGCCTCCCTCGGACGCATTCTGTATACGGACCGCCTTCTAGCGCGAGCCTAGAATAAACGAAATGACACAGTCATTAATCCGACTGCCGGGTTGCGCGGGCTTGGTCGGGCTCGGTGCGTGGGTGGCTGGCGAGTCGGCATCCTTGTGAGCCTGTGCGCTTTGCAAAAAAAAAAAAAAAAAAAAATCGTAATGGCAATCACCACAATATTGCCGGGCAGCTCCGTACTGCGAATAATGAAGTCGAGTAGGGTTCAAAGCCTTGTCCCTGTGGCAGGCAAGGCCGTTGGGCAGCCCTCCGTAGACTTGGCTATCACAAGGCGTTGCCAGATGGACAGCGTACCATCTGCAAGTGGTACTCTCTGCATACAGCCGACAGCCACCCTCCACGATATTCATTTCGGCTCCATACGCAGTGCATGCACGCGGAACAAGCGAGGCTGATCCTTCATCAAAATCAACCATACACCCACAACAGTATCCTTTTACCATGGCATCGGAAGCATGGCGGGAGCAGCCACTCCCAACGTCCCGAGACTCGGTCGACCGACTCTGCAGCAGCAGTCCAGACCTGTGAATGGCCAGAGATAAGCTAATGAGGATTACACTCACGGGCGAGACGGGTAGTCAAAACCCTGCCTCGAATGCTTGGCTGCGAGATTCGGCAGCCGCGGCACGCGATGAGACTTCACTACTCCCCCTCGGTGGTGGGTTCTTGTTTGTAAACAGACAGGATGAGAGTAGTCATTAGAATTGCGACGACATCTGCATAGCGACCCTGACTCTAAAAGAAAATGGAGGCCCAAATATGCCTATCTATTGATCGACATGCGGATCTGAATAAGGATGTGGGCTTTGTCGTGGAGGAAGTCCACTTGACAACACGACTTCGTGTCCACGTAACTACCTAGGTACCTCTATCTTTGATGCTAGGAAAGTGTCTTCCAGCCGTGAAACACACGCAAACCATCTATCTATCGATATTCACAAAAAAGGGTCATACCAAATAATTTTGGAAGCAAAATGTCAGGAACAGGCAACTGATCATGTAACAACAGGACAATCCGGCAGAAGCCCTCACCTCGAACCTGTATCACAATAACTACAAGGCATGCATCCCGCCGCACTTGCAGGCCATTCATGCATTCCCCTCAAACAACCATGCCCAATTCCAAAAATCCAATGCACTATATCCCAATGCATTATTGAAAGTCCCAACCAAAAAGACCCAAACCATGCACATCTGCACACCGCCCCCCCTTCCCCATCTCGCACTGAGCAGGAATCCATCAAGTCCATCTGCGCACCCACCGTGATATCCACTCAATAGACCCTGATCTACAAGAGCAATCAAACAAACACGCTGCGCATTCCCAAACGACATGATCGTCAAACATCAAAGCGTCAAAGTAGATAGATAGGCACCACCACCTTCCGAAAAACATCCACGACGATGAATGCTCAAATGCCCGCTCGCTTGGCTACCCACGCTTACAGCTGGCTCAAAGACAAGGGTATAGAGAGATAGAGAGATCAACAGTCCCACGCACAACTCGCGAGTCTCGACTATTATTGCGACTACTCCTGATGAGGCTGAACGACTAGGTGCTCAACTCACCTTCCCAAGTAGGCGGTCGACCGATCCGCGGAACCTTGGCATTTCATCGTCCTGCCACCTGCCCATTTATGACCAAAAGAGATCAAACGCCGAGGCAGATCGCCGACGGCAGCGCTAGACGCTTTGGCGAACAGGTCGTGAGAACTTTGTCCCATGTGCAAAGGCACAATTTGCTTGTTCACAGTACCCAAAGCGAACGCGATGGAAGAGGCAGGAGTACGGACTCGACATGCTCGCGACGGCAGAGCAAAAGAGGAATCCAACAAAGAGTGAGAAGTTGAGACATCATCACCGAAAGCTCATGATTTTCAATAAAGTAAATTCGTTCCCATTCCCGTTGATCCCAATCGTAAAGCTATCGAAAAAGAAAAGAAGAAAGAGTTATAATGTATACAGCCAGCCAGCAAAAAGAAAGCAACCCCAGCCGACCAACGCGAGTCCGAAAATAAAAGAAAGGAAACGATTCCAAAAGTACAAGAACAAGAAACACCCATGCTCAAAACCGAATTGCATCCCAAAAGCCAAAAGAGAGAAAAAAAAAAAGAGCAAAAGTCGCGGTCGTCAGTGCATGCAATTCGCTTTTTGATGCTTTTTTGCTTGCTGCAAGTCAAATTCGGAAGAAGACGCGATAGTGTGTGTGGACGGTGACTGCGCTGAACAGCTGGCGGGATCGCGGCGTGGCTGTTGCGGTTTGCTGTGTTTGTCCAGGGAGTTTGTGATATCCCAACAAAGCGACTGGGTGCGAGCGTGAACGCCAGTCTGGGAAAGCAGAAGAGAAATGAAAAAAAAAATTCCGAAGGAGATCCCTCGTTGAGACAAGTGGTGTCAGAGAAAGCAGGCGAGGTGGTTCTCAAGAAGTGAAAGTTGCGCGGTTGCAGAGATCTGTCGGTCTGCGGGAACGCCCCCAAAGCCCTGCTTTCATGTTGTGCACAAGGCGAATTAAAAAGGAAAAGTGAGAATAAGAAGAAGTGTGCTTGGCCCGTGGTCCGTTATCGCTGCAGGTTCAGGAAAGGTGGTGATCGTGGTCTTCATCAGTAGACCTCTCCAAGGTCGCCGTCGTCAGTCCAGCCGGCTTCGCTGCCGTCGATGTCTTCGACCTCTCTGGTCTTCTTGCCCATGCCTCCCTTAGGGTATGGGCTGTGCATCGTACGCTTGATGGATCCACCGCCGCCGACGAGCACGGGCACGGATGCAGTGCCTCGGACGCTCTGCTGCATGCGCTTCCTGGCGTAGTAGGCTTCTGTGGCGTCCGCCTCTTCGGTGTCGGAAGCGTCGGTGTAGGTTTCCCAGTTCTCGCTGCCGGAACCGTTGACACTTCCGGAGACTGTGGAGGAAGTGTTGCTTGGGTGGCGGGAGGGAGGTGCGAGGGGGTAGCCTTGACGGCTGCTCATTGGGCGTGAGTAGCCGGAAGCTGAGCTGCCGGATGAAAGGTATGAATCGTGAGAGGGCGTCGCACGAAGGGCAGAAGGGCGTGGTGGAGGGCCCATCACGGAATTGGAGAGGTATGAGCGGTACCCGGACTCATCGTAAGGGTCCTCCAGAGCAGAGTGACGGACAACACTGGAGCTGCGCTCGTGCTCGAGGTCGGGGCTGTACCCCCTAGGAGAAGATGCTGAAGGACTGACGAGGCTCTTCATCTTGGGAGGAGGAGCTGCAAGAGGTCCACTGCCACGAATCGTTGCGCCAAAGTCATCTGGCTTGTAACCAGACGCAGTTGCAGGTCGCATAGTCGAAGCCTTGAAGTCATCATTCTTGTAGCCAGCAGAAGTGGCAGGGCGCATTCTTGAAGCGCTGAGGTCATCATTCTTGAAACCGGCAGAAGTGGCCGGTCGCAGCTTTCTCTCAGGGGAGTTGTTGCCGTCACGAAGGTTGCTCATGGGTAGTCGAGATGTGAGAGGAGGAATCTTGCTCGGAGATCCAAGCTTCGGGTTGGCACTGTTACTACGAGAGTGACCGGGACGCGCAGCGGAGGAATTCATCGTGGAAGATCCCAGGAAAGAAGCACCCATGACGGAGGAGCCAAAGTTAGATGGAGCAATGTTGCTGTGGTTGTTCATACCCGAAGTGGGAGTCTTGCTGCGAGCACCAGGTTGGCTGCGTAGAGTGTCGGCCCTGCTTCGCGCACCTTGAGCTCTGCTAGCACTCTTCGGCCCGTCACGGCTGGGAGGCAGTGCGTTTGGCGTCTTGCTCCTAGGAGGCAATGTCTTTGCTGACCTCGCATCCAGCTCGTCGAGATACCTCTGACCGTGAACGCAGAAGGGACGGCCATACTCGTCTTCCCACTGCTCGAGCGTCTTGCGCAGGTCGGCCTCGACCTTGGGCAGCTCCTTGGTGATGCGCTTTCGCTGCTTCTCCTCGCGAAGGAGCTTTCCAGGATCGCGCCTCTCACCCTTGGCACCCTTGGCCATCAAGCGTGAGGCATCCTGGCTGCTCTTCTCCAAGTCCTCGCGATCTTGGATGAGGCTTCTGTGTCTGTCAATGACGGCGAGGATTGGCATGCGCTGCTCCTTGAGCACTTCGAGGCGAGAAATCTCTTGCTCGTGTGCAGACAGAAGAGCATCGGAATAGACGTCAGAGAAAGCAGGGGTGAACTCGAGCATCTCCTCTTCCGCGAAGTAAAGGCTGTCCCAGAGTGCTTGAAGCTTGAATCGTGCGTCCTCTACGAAGAGGTGCAGGTTCTGATGCTTCAACTCCTTCAAACGAGACAGCTCGTCCTCGAACTCGTTGATCTGGCGGAGACCGCAACCTCTGTTGGCAGCAAGGAACTGCTTGCGCTCGGCTTCTTCAACGCCCAAGCGGTCCCAAAGACTTTCGACCGTTTCCTTCAGCTCCTTCAGCTTACGCTCTCTCGCTGACTTCTCGGAAATCAGCTTGTCCCTCTTAGCGGCAAGGCGCTTAAGGTCTTCCTGGTGGAGGCCAAGCTGCTCCGGCGCATCGCGCGCGAATTGCACAATGCGGCTGTCGACTTGCGCCTGGGGTGTTCCCAGCTCTGACCACAGGTTTATGATGTCGTCCGAGGTCTGCTGTACAGTGGCCAGGCGTTTGTTGTATTCTTCGTACACGCGGGTGAATTCGGTGTCCATTGACGCCACGTATTTGGGGCCGAGAGAGAAGGTAGGAGAGATTTTGGCATTGGGATCTGAGGGCGGCAGCTTGACTTGGAGGAAGGAAGGCTCCAGGTGGGAAGCGTATGATTCGAGTGCTTCGGCCAGTTTTCTGACCTGCTCGAAGCGCTCGCGGTGCAGCTTGGAGACAGTGTGGTGTCTCTCTTTCAGGTTCTGTATGCATGCCAGCAGAGGGTATGTGACTTCTTGCTCCATCTCGTAGTCGTCGTCAGATTTCGTGTCGTCAATGGCCTGCTCCATTTGGCGGATTGTTGTTATGAGGCGCTTGGCCTCTTCAGTGAGGTCATGTTTCTCTTTTGCTACATGGTTGAGCTGGTTGTGTAATGTTTCTGAAAGGGCGGAGAAGAGCTGTGAAGGTGTGAGTGATTGACTCTCTAAGATTCAAGACAGGTCATACTAACCTCGGACTCTCGCGAGTCGCGTTCATGTGTGGGAACGCCAATCTCATCGAAGAAGTTGTGCAGACGTTCAATGATGGTAGTGACCTGTTGGGACAGGTAGCTGGTGTCCATGGTGATCGCAAAGCTGCCAGCAGCACAATCGTAGTCTCAATGGACCACCACCAAGCGGGAAGATGCGGGCGAGGAATGTGAGGGCTTGTCGCAGGTGGTATGCGATGTTTGATGCGACGGCTGATTGTTATGGTGGTGGATGATGCGCTGGCGGATGTTGTTGATGCTGATGCGCTGTTGCGCGGGAATGCGACGAAACGACTGTGGGTATAATGAACGCCTGGGGCGTGAAGGGATGTTGCTTGCGACTATTGAAGTGCTGGAGAGTGGTGGTATGGTAGAGGTGTTGTTGGAATTTCCTGGAGTCGCTGCGAGACATGCGAGTCGTCTTGTTCCACTTCGTGTTGCTCGAGAGCTAGTTTGGTTTACCGCTGGTTGCTGGGGGCAACCCCAAACAAGATCGCGTCACGTGCGTTCTGAAACAACCAGCCGCCTTGCATTAGCCCAAGTTGGTAGGGCGATGGAGTGATCGTTCCCACATGCATGGGAGATCAGGCCAAAAGTGCATGTTACATCATGAGTAGTGGCGGATTGTTGGTTGAGCGTGAGCGGAGCATGTGAGATGTGGATGTAGAGAAACGGCGTATGAGTCGCCTGCCCCATCAACGTGATCGGGCGAGATCATTCGACCCCCGCGGCCATCATGTACACTCACCGATCTCAAGTAGTGACTAGGCCCGCTATCCTCGTCATGGCCCATCGGTTTTGTTAGGTATCGATATTCTTAACCGCCCTCCGTGCACAGAATCAACAAAAGCCATGGCCACCACCACCTCCGCCGTCGACCTGCTCCCCACGCCATCGGTGACACCACCCCTGCCAGCAGGCGCCTCCACCCTGCCCGTACAAATCAATACTGCCACCAGAAAGCAGCATACCGAGCTAAATCGCTTGATTATCGAACGCCTGCCTCTTGCCCTACCACCCAAAGCCAACGGTCCCCAGGTGTATGGCCTCGGCATCGCAGCCTTTGCACAGATCTTCCTTGCCTTCGAGCAAGCCTTTGATGACCTCGCCAAAGATGAAGAACCCAAGCCATCCTCCGAAGATGAATTATCGCATCACCGCCAAGTAAAATCATGGCTGTCCAACCTGCGACCAGCAGGTCTGAAACGCTCACCACGCCTCAAACGTGACCTCCAATACCTCCCCGAACTCGACCGGTCCCACTTCAGCGAACTCGACGACTCGACGCAGGCGCACATCCGCGCCCTCGCCGCCTCCAAACCGCACACGCTCATCGCCTACACGTGGGTGATGTACATGGCGATCTTCAGCGGCGGGCGCTGGATCCGCGCGCAGCTGGCGAGCGCGCAGCCCGAGTTCTGGACCTCGCACACCAACGCCGGGCCGGCGATGGCGGAGAAAACGCCGCTGGGCATGCCGGGCTTTTCCTTCCTGTCGTTCGACGGCGAGCAGGATGGGGAAGACATCAAGGCGGAGTATAAGAGGCGGCTGGTGGAGGGGGAGGACTTGTTGAGCAAGCAGGAGCGCGAGGATATCGTGGAAGCGTCGCAGGAGCTGTTTGAGATGTGTATTAAGATTGTGAGGAAGTTGGACGTCGAAGTGCGTAAGCAAGAGATTGTGAGGCGAGTTATACCTCTGGGTCTGGTTGTCGCTGCTGTGCTTTTTGCTTATGCGGTCTACCGTCTGCGTGGCTGATTGCACGGAGCTGCACGAAAGCGACGGTCGGGTTTTCAGATTTATTGAGACTTCATGTGGTTGTTTCTCCCTTTTTCGGGTTTGGCATTTCTCTGCGGTAGGAATCTTTGGTTGAGAGACAAGGTCATTTGATGATTACACTCGTTCTAGATGTGATACCCCCCAATACAGCACGCTCGGGCAGATTGACAGTTGAGATTGCATAGCAGGCATGATCGCATGGACACGGATATGGCATTTATTTAGGATTTAGTATTTAGTATTTAACATGACGCATACCCGTTTCCTTTCTTTATATGAGCATTTGTCTGCGTGAAGCGAGCCATCAGGATGGTTGTGAGCACATCTCGACGCTAAAAGGCACGATTCCTAAGATTCAACACGCAGAAAATTGCGTTTCTGTAAAGTACAATAACACATGGCTACATTTACATCCATTTCGAAGCCGAGCCTCCGGCTCAAGTGTTTGAAAATATTGTACAGGTACTGAGGCCATGCAAGTCCAGACTAGCTGTGTCTTTCGGCGCCTATTGCTGCTGTTGGGCACGCTTCCTTTGTAGCAGCCGTGCATTGTCTTGCTGTCGTTAAAAGTGCCTTTGGTCTTCCTGTTGACAGTAGTCGACTCTTGTGTAGAGAACAATCTTTCTCTCCGCTGGCAATTGATGATGAGGCCTAAGAGACGGGTTATGGTGACTTTCGAAGTGTTTTGCCAGGAGCTTCGTTTCATGTCAAGAAGTGACGTGTGAGCTCATTGCAAAATCTTGATATGCCAGTGTCTCAAGGCCGAATGTTATCCTCCGCCTCGCAGGATATCGAGTTCGATGCATACGATGAAGATCGGCACTGGTGGGCCGTCGCTTCAAATGCCACCCCCGAACGCAGAAAACTAGAACACGGAGATCATTTCTCTGGATCTTCCTGCTTCTCAGCTGGCTGCTCAGCTTGTTGCTTCTTCAAAGCCGATATCTTGTCGTCAAGAACGGCAATTTCCACATCAACCTTCAACAACCTCTCCTTCAGCATCTCGGCATACTCCTCGTTCGAAAGATGGCTCACGAGTCCCAGGCTAGTCATCGATTCCCAGAAACCCTTTCTAGGCTGATTCGATTTCGCCGGCGCTGGGACTGCCGTCCATTTGTTGTGAATGGCCTGTCCAGCGAAGCCGAAGAAAGCCATGGCGAGAGCACCAGGTAGAGCATTTGAACGACCACGGAAAATAAGTCCAGCTGTGCCACCGCTGAGTCCACCTGCGAGTGCGCTGGCTTTGGTGCGGTCACCTGGTGTCAGGTTACCGGTATCCCATGCTTGGAGGATGAGACCCCTGGATGCCCAGAATGATGTTCCTAGTGCGCCGCATTGTACGGAAGATGCAAGTGCAAAGAGAGTCGGGGTTGTGCTTTTGAGGATGCCAGCGGTGCCACCGACGAGGAATCCAGCTCCGCCTGTTCGAGTCGATTATTAGCTTAACGTTGATTTTGGATGTGGCGATGAAAGGATCTCGTCTGAGATAACACAGATTTCTCCACCCAATGGCATTTCCCTCGCGCTTTTAGAGTCTTATCACGTTCATAGCACATGAGGGGAGTATGGCCGCAAAGAATCATTAAAGTCGTAGATATGTTCAGAGAGCAGATAGGAGACGAATGCACTTACCAGAGAAAAGGCCAACCTTCAGCGCAGGTTCGAGGACAGAAAAAAGAGGATCGTCGGTGGGCTTCCTCGGATTGCTGGCTGGCGCCGACATTCTAAAGATGTGCACTTGATCGAGCCATGTGCTGGCTGAACAGCAAGAAAGTCAATATCAAATGGGCAGTGTATATCGAAGTGTTCGCAGCACAGCCGGGGCTGGCTCTCTCGCATCGCCTCCAAGTTTTAGCTCACGGCTCTTCCCGCCTCTCAATTCACTCCGCGTTGGAACTTTTTGATGAGCGAGCGGCGCTTTAGTTTAGACGTCAACTCTTGTGTGTGTGCACACGACACTACGACTACGCACAAAGAGCGCCACGACCGCGCTCCTCTTCAAGACACCAATCCCCTCAGGAATACCCATTCCTGCTTCCAACACCCGACTGGCACCGCGACCGGTCACAAAAACCGCAATCATGGGTACGCACACCCTCGCGCGAGCATCCTGTGGTGGAGAAAAACGACGACAAGAATCAGCGGTGGTGGAAATAGGCCACGACGGCACACAGCACTTGCGCGCCGGGCGCACTGGACTCAGAGGCTGACGTATATTTGCAGCTCCCAAGAAGAAGGTCGAAAAGATGGCGCTGGGCGACTTCCTGGCGGACCAGTGTACGCATTCCCCACCCACAGTGTGCGACATGGAAAGATGAAACTCACACATCGCAGCGCTCGGTTCATGGGCCGACGAGATGGATGCGCAGCCGCTGCCTTCGGCTTCCGGTTCTGGATACAGCGCTAGGAACGCACAGAGAGGCGCTGGCGGCGAGGAGGGCAACAGGGCCTTGAACACTTCGGCCTGGGAGCGCTCTGCCGGCGGTGTCGGTGGTGG